>JAUIZM010000220.1:0-75047 GCA_030848705.1 Heracleum sosnowskyi | reverse complement strand
GATTAAGAACAAATACCTTAAGAAGCTTTAACAGTTCATTAATGGAAGATTAATGGATATCCAAAGCTTGTTCAATCACCATGTATCCCGCTCTCGCGATCTACACTCTACGTTATCCACACGAACGCTTTTCTTGAAGGATTGATGTGTACTAGCACCCGAAAACTGCTTTTTTCTCTCTCTCTTTTCTTGCTCTCATAAGCGGCTAGGGTTTTAATGTAAAAACGTTTTTCATCATTAAAATCAGCCCTCTTTTAGAGTTTATATAGAGAGGAAAATAGTTTTCTAATTATAATCCAATTATAATAAAATACTAATCCGAAATTCCAATTTATTATTTAATTAAGTCGCACTTAATTAATTTCAGAACTAGTTTAAGTAATTCCATTTTCTATTTAAATAATTAATCAAGTCATACTTAATTAATATTATAAATAGAATAAATTACTTATTTAAATTTAAATTCATAATTTAAATTATTTCTCCTTCAAGCGTTCTTTGTGTGTGACCCTGTAGGTTATTATTACGTTGGTAACAATTTTAATAACTAATTAAAATTGTAAACAATGAGCGGAATCTAGTAATACATCATTGACACCCAAGTAATAATAATTAAATCGGTGATTCGATTAAGCCTTTCGTGAATAATATTCCATGTAATATAATCCCTTTAACCTTAATATTATAGATTAAACTCGAGGCATGTAATGTGTCATCCTCTTCATAATTTAATCTTAGTTTTCTTGATCGATGAGTAGACTAATAAATCAAATCAACATTTGAGCAGGGCCGTGCATTTCTTAGTCTCACTCAAACAAGAGGCCAATAATATCGCTCCTAAAATTAGGAGGGTTAAATCCCATCTAGATCATTCATATTTCTCATACGATTCCTAATATACCCAATGTCCACTTTTATCATCACCCGGTCAAAGGTAACTTTTAATGTAATCAAAGTATATTAATTCTCGTATAAAAATATAATGATTTCAGGTCTAAGGATCATTACACCATTATCACAGTGAGAATTACTTATGACACTTTTAACATGTGTAATCTCACGGCGGGTCAATCCAGTGCCATATACTCTTACATGCACCTATGTTTTGACTTTAGTATCACCATACCTATGACCAATGAGATGTGGTCATCAGTCAACAAACATACTAGTCTCTGTGCATTATTATTGTCCTTAAATAATAACACTCGACTAGGGATATTTAGGAATAAAGATACTATTCATATAATCTCATTTTTAAGTCGCATACTTAAAGATATCGAATACGTATCATAATTCCAATGACATTTATTATGCTAACATTTATAACGCAGTAAATAAAGACATAATAAACTAATAATAATAATCAATAAAACATAATTTATAATAATAAAATGTTTTCTTTAAAACATAAAAGTATTGTCTCTAGAGCACTAATACTAACAGAGAAATGGTGAGAGAGAACAAAGAGGGGGATGGAGAGAGAGAGAGAGAGAGAATCGAGAGACGTGAAGGAGAAAAGAGAGAGATGTGAGAGTTGACTGTGCGAGGAAAGGGGAAAGGGGGAATAGAAATTTGGTGATGGGGGGAAAAAAATTTTGTTAAGGGGGAAAATGCTTGTGTAATAAAGGGGGAAATTAAAGTAAAGGTATTTTCAATTTTTCAAAAATGACAATAGACAATAGTTATTTTATCAACCGATGTCCAAAATATGCTTTAACATCCCTAAAAATTATTTCGATCTTAAAAAAGTCTTTAACATCGGTGGCTTTTCCAACCGATGTTAAAACACCGATGTCGTATCTACTTTTTCTAGTAGTGACCCTTTGTCAGTTGACAAGAGTCAACCCACATATTGTTATTACTTCCCCAAAATTTCTGGAAGTAAGTATAGAAATAAATCTAGACCTATCAACGAGCTAGCATGATGCTCGGGGAACGACGATTAAATTCGGTTCCAGTGATAATGATAGGATTCATCTAGGGACCGAAGATGTGTATATAGCAGAGGCATTACGAGTACCGGGGCGCACATGCAAATTAGCAGAGGTACTACGAATGCCAGGACGCAAGTTTAGCTGAGATACTTCGGGTACCAGGACGCTAATAAAAGCTCATATGCGGTTGGAGTGATAATCGTATAATGATATCGTCCACTACTAGTAGAAAGTTGTTTGCGATACAGCGACTGATCAGCGTGTATCGTGGTAGGCTTCGGGTGTCCCCTCTTTCCAATTGGAATTGTACTGCACATTGTAACAAAAGCCTAGGTGCTGAGTTACCGATGGTGTGACAGTGATTGAGTGATTATACAGTATCTTGCACTGCAACGTGTTTTAACGAAAATGATTCGCTACAATGTTTTGGTATTCAGAATCAATGGTCAAATAGTCGACCAAAAGTTTCTAAAAAAGAGTTAAAGCTATGTTTTAAACTACTTAGATTATATGCTGAGCTATATTGCTCACTCTTGCTTTCTTTATATATCACAACACAACATATCTGAAGCATGGCCAGACCGAGGACCACCGTTCGCAAGCGCATGGGAAACAGACAGCATTTTCGTAGGCAGTTTGCTAGAGCCCTGTCTAAATGTAGACAAGCGGAGTTGGATAGGTTTCCAGCTTTGGTTGGTCTGTTTTATATTTAAGTATGACTTATGTAAATTAATGAACTCAAGTAAACTTTCCGGCCACCGATGTTGTTTCACATAGAGACTCTATCGGCATCCAGCTCTTTTGGGAGACTAAATTATGGTTTGTAATAATTATAACTTGATGGATTTAATGACTCTACTGAAATGTTTCTGAGACTATAATCTGTGTAGTATTAAATGGGAATTAAGGAGACAGTGACAACCTCGATCCACTACTAGAAAAACTGCATTAGACATCGGCTAAAAACCGATGTCTATTGAAAAAGAGAAGCGATGTGTTTGCATGTGTAGAGAAAGGTAGGGGTATTAGACATCGTTTTTTAGCCGATGTCTATGTTAATCTTTAACATCGGTTTTTTAATAAGCAACATATGTTTATGTTCCTTTTTAACATCGGTTTCTTAATAAGGAACCGATGATTATGTTTCTCTTTTACATCGGTTTCTATTATTTAGCCATTAGTGTTCTGATGTTACTTGTGATATTTAACATCGGGTTTTTGCAAAAGTGATGTAAGTTCTGTGTTTTTTTAATACATGAATGCCCTATTTGAAGCAACAATTAAAGCATTCATGTTACCAAAAATTCCAGATATCACAGTGTGTCCACCCGGTGCCTGTTCTCCGGAAAGAACAACACTGATCCTCAAACTCTTATCATATTCCCTTGAATCTCCTTCACGTAAAATGTACATATGGAATGGAGATGATAAAAGTTAGATTCTCCCCAATAATCAAATGCAATTTATCAAATAAAAACACAGACTTATACCTGTACATTCCCGTGTGGATCTCTCTCAAGCAGTAGTTGGTCCTGAATGTCTTGAGGTAAAAGTTGTACCTATGTTTGTAATATAACTCGTGACATTTTTCAATGTAAGATTCTGAGCATCAACCATTTTTATAACTATAGATTACCATTTGTACACACTTTTATACACATAGAAATACATATAAAGTTGTAAATCCAAATCAAATACCTTAGCAAACACAGAACTGAAACCAAACTCGAACCAAACAAAACACGAGCTCAAACCGCAAACTCGAACTCCACGCTTTAAGCTCCAGATCTGTTTTAGTCGAAAAATTGAATGAACGAAAGAAACAATTGCAAGGTGCAGTGAAGTGTAATTGGAGCTTGAAAAAACAAGGAAGAAAGCTAGGGTTTTGTTTGACAAATGGGTGGATAAAATTGAACTAATATTGAAAGGGGGTTGATAAATTGAAAGAAAATGAGAGAATCGAACAATTTCAGAGGGTAATTGAAACTTTTTGTTGAAAGGAGCGGGCTAGGGTTCTTGTTGAAGAAAAGGGGGATAGTGCCATAGGTGTTTGATTTTACGTTTTTGTTTGGGGGGGGGGAGTTTATGTTTTTTTATTTTATGTTTTCAGTTTAAGAGGGAAAAGAGGGATAAGCGGGAGTTGAATTTAGTTAAGGGGGGAATTTTTGTTAAGGGGGAAATGAAAAAGAGGGAAGGCGTGGGTTTTTTTTTTAATTGAGGTTTAGACAGCGTTTATTCAAGTAAGCGATGTGTAGATTATCATTAGACATCAGTTTTCTAAATTCCGATGTAAGAAATACTTTTAACATCAGTGGCGTTTCTAACCGATGTCTAAAGTATGATGTATAATCTAGTTTTTCTAGTAGTGATCTACCACCCCGGATCTAGGGGTGTTACACCTTACTTCTCATAATAATGTTTGTTGCTTCTATGACTGTTTAATCCATATATTTCATTTTTTTTAGAGGTGAATTCTTCATTGGCTTATTTGGTGTATGTGGTTGATATTCATTTTGGCTTTATCTTGCATGGGGATCTGAAAGTGCAAATTACTTACTATAGATGTGATTAAGGCTCTAAAACTTGTTATATTCAATTGTTAGGAATGTTCCAGTATATTATTTTTAAAAGGACTTGGGCGATTCATCTTTGTTAATTTGTCAAGAATTTCTTGTCGTAGTACAGCTATCCTTCTAAAAAAAATGAAATAAATTCATTTAAAAAATAGTCTCGACTCAATTTGGTTGTTATTTCCAAATTATCAACAGTCAAGACTTGTAACTTGTTTGAGATTTATATTTGTTGACGCTTAAAATTGATGCAGTTACTGTTTGCAAGTGTAGGAGCACTATTGTTTTTTAACGCTCGTGGGACTGTCTGGATGGTTTACAACTTGGTATAATCCAAGTGTGTGGAATGATCTGGCTCAGTCCTGCACAGAATTATGTCTTTTGGTGCTTCCGGTCTGGTTGTGTAATATATTTCTAAAATATGGTTCTTGGCTTCCTGGGATACCTAAAGAGTATCTCATATGGTATTTATTCTTCAGTAATATTCAATTTAAAATTGTCAAGTATTGGTCCCTGATTAATTTACTTAGTAATATTTACTTGTTCTATCCCTGATTAATGGATTTGGCGATCAACAAAACCTATAAGTAGTTAAAAATAAGGAAATGTTGTACATGGCATGAGAGTAAGTTAATAGTTGCAATTCCACCCTTCTCAAATATAACTTTTTAGACGATAATTCATAACTATTGTGACATATATTAATTCAATAGGAAGATATACTAATCAACAACTTCGAGCTTGTAACTTCTATCACTAATTTTTATCCAGAAAAAGGGTTCCCATTTTGTATTTATTTCAATTTCTGTATAAATATGCTAGTTTAGCTCATCCAATATATATACTCTTTAAACTACATATTTAAATATTTCAGTCATTCTCTCGATCACTTGGACTTGAGAATTTTACTCTCACATCTACGAATCATAGAGGCATCAGAACTGCATTTTTTTTTTACGCACCCTTCTGCTTGCGTATATAGAAAAAAGGCGGCAATTATAATGATGTTGTGCATATATGATTCATCTATTTTGCAGACTGGATCTAAGCCTTCTGGGAATGATGTTATTAATTTTATCCCGGGAGCTATGTTTGCATTTTCGACAACTTTGTGGTTATTAATGCGGTAACTAAAACTTCCTTGCAACTAAGTTACATTATGTGAAATCCTTCGTAAATATTAATGTGCGTGATGGATTCATTATTATTATGCCTGTAAACGAACAGAGCCGAGCCGAGCCGAGCTGAGTTTTGTCCGAATCGAGCCGAGCTTGATTTTTTTTTAAAACGAACCGAGTCGAGCCGAGCTTTCTAATCGAACGAAAAGTGATGTTCAAGATCGGCTCATTAATAAACGAGCCGAACACGAGTTTGTTCACGAACATTTCGATTCGAGCCGAACACAAACTGAACTCAAGTCGAGTCGAGTTGTTCACTTATAATTCGTACTTTTATACTCAACCAAATCCAATTTTTAAAATTATTTACTCAATTTACAGTCTCACGTCTAAAATCACATCTTAAGAATACACGATTATGTTTGAATTTCAATATTAAAAGTTAATTTATTTTCTTCTAATAATCATATTAGGTTAATATATGTATTTATGAGTAATCAAACCTTACTCATTTCACCTAATAACAATAGTTAAAATAAAATAATTTTATCACTAACTTAGAGCCTCTATAAGAGTCTCTTTATCTTCGCTCTTAACTTGAAATTTGAGGAGGTTTACAACTCTTTTTTTCTCCAAGATACTCTTGTTAACCTTAAATTCACTAAAATTCTCATCTTTCTCCTCAATTTTAAGAGGTACGAGCCACTTTTAAATAATATTATATAACAAATTAATAAAACAAACTCTCTTTCTCTATTAACTTTCTTTTGTAATTTTATAAATGCAACTTATAAATTTTAATAATGAAAAACTAATTTGGATTTGATATAAACAGTTTAACTATTGGTATTACGTTGATGTTATACCTTTTAGATATAACAAATACAATTCCATATTCAACCACAAAATAACTAAAATAGATCGCAATTAAGTTTTATTTAACATATTCAAATTGTTAAGGATATTATGAAATCCACAAATTTATAATTAGATAAACGAATCGAGCCGAGTTTAACGAGTTCGAGCCGAGCTCGAGCCGAGCTCGAGCCGATCCCGAGCAAAACGAGCCGAGTTCGAGTCGAACAGGTGTAAAGCTCGGCTCAAGCTCATTTGCTAACCAAACACATTTTCATGTTCAAGCTCGTGTTCATTTAGTAAACAAACCGAGCCGAGTCCATCTAAAATGAGCCGAGCTTGAGTTTTGTTCACGAACGGCTCTGTTCGCTTACAACCCTAATTATTATGTAACCAAAAGTTTCATGGTTGAATTTGGCAAGTTACGTTGTTTTAACTAAATGGACTGATAGAATGAATATATATATATATATATATATATATATATATATATATATATATATATATATATATATATATTATAGAAGATATTTATTTACATTTTAGTTATATTTTGCATTTAATTGGACCTTTAATATTTTATTGTATGAAGCAAAGAATTCCAAATTGGAAAGGATTAGAGCTAAATTGGAAGAAAACTCGGATTTATTGGGTTACTCGCGCAATACACATTGTTTGGACCGTATCTTGAGTTCTGCATGTCGGATTTCGGCAATTCAACAGCCCACGCGAAGATAACGAGATTACATTTCATTCTAGAGTAGTCCAGACATCAAAATCCAGTTGTAGCAGCCCAGGAACACTAGAGAAAATTAAACTACGAATTTTGACTTTAGAAACCTATTTAGTTTGGGAAATATTTCTTGTATAATCCTAATAACAATAAAAATACTTTTTATAACAGATATATATTATTAGACATAAATATTATATAAAGTCCGGAAGAGAACCATTACATAAATATTCATAATACATATTTTAATTACATTTTTTATTAAATATGATTATAAATTTCAATTAATAAATCAAAAAACGAAATTAAACTACTTTTTAAAAAAAAAATTGAAAATTAGTCAAATAGTCTAAAGTGATTCTACAGCAGAATCAAATCTATCCAAAATGATTCTGCAGCAGAATCAAATTTAAAATCAATGTTTTTATTCAAATTTTAAATGTTAAATTTTTTTATAAAGTTTGTATATGCTAATATTCTACATTAGAATCAGATTAGATATTTTATATAAAAAAAATAAAAAAATTTATGAGATTCTATAATAGAATATATGGTTCTCCCCGATTCTCTATATAAGATAGTTCTCTGTGGAACAATAGCCTAGATACGTATATCTAAAGCCACTGGAGCAGAAGTCCAGAGGAGAAGAGGAAGAAACTTATGTTTGGAGACTAACATCATCAACATAGGGATCATTCTTCTTTCTCTACGCATTGTATCGTATTCTAATCTACTTATGTATTTTACAACTTCTATCATGATTATGGTTGGCTAGATATTTATTTTTGGATGGCTATTTTGAATCCCTGGACTTTATGACAATTATACAGTTTTGATTTCCTGAGGTGTGTTCTTGATTTTGCTTATATGTTCATCAATGTTTATAGAGATACATGAATTAATTATGGTATGTGGTCATCCAAATATGTTTTGTGATTGTTATCTCTACGAAGTCAATTAATCTTTCTATGTGGTCATGGGATTAATTGTATACGTGTGTAATTCGTTTTAACCTTTCTATGTGGTTATCCGAATAGTAGAGCTTGTTTCTATGTTGTCCATGGCAAGTTCTCCATAAGTATCTTTTATAGCATATCAACGAAATTCAGAGTTGTGTCATGGGTTTAGGGTGGATTTACATGATTTCCAACATGTTTCATTAGTTGCTTACAAATAAACTTTTCCTGGTTAACTAGTTAATTTAGTTATTAGAAAAAAAAAACAAACCAAATCCACTTTTGATATTGTTAGTAGAATAGAAGAAAAGCGATCCCTTGATCCTTGGCGTAGAACGATACACTATTTACTCTAAATTACAAACGACACAAAAAAGGTTTAAGTTGATTCACACCAATTTTTGGCGTCGCGCCGCCGGGGATTGAAATTTGCTTTTGTTTTGTTTTGTTTTTCTTGTACATATATTTTTCTTCTTCTTTTCCATACACTACGCCATAGATGGCTTTCTACAACGGTTTTGCAGGGTGTTGCCGTACAAAACCGTTGTAATAGCCATGCTGATATGGTCTACTACAACACTAGAAACTGGTTGTTAGAGTAGATATGATTAAGTGTTGCCCTAGATGCATTATAAATAAAAACTTTAAATCAAGTAATCATTTTAAAAAAGAAAGTAATGTAACTTTTGTGCTAAAATTTAAAGAAGTAAACCTGCCAAAAAAAGTTTTAAAAAGTAATAAATTGCTTCAATGATTACTTGTTATTAAAATTTATATTACTTTTTTTATTAATGTAATACAAATTTTAATTTTTTATTAGAATATAAATTTATATTTTTAATAAAAAATTGAAAAATAAAAAGTAAAAAAATTTGTGAAAGCAATTTATTTAATTTATTAAAATTATTAATTTGAGATAGGAGTTAACAATGATATTTTAGTGGAAGTAGTGTTTTTTTAATAATTTTAAAATAAAGAAATCAAAGAAAGTATATAAAAAAAAGAAGTAAAAACATGTGAGTATCATATTTAGGCGAAAGTAACGAGCGGCAAAACTACCGCCTTGCCAAAATTTTGTAAACAAAACCAAATTCTCTCTTTACATACTCTCATTCTCTCTGGTCCGACAAACGCAACTACTTCAATTAGGTCCGGGCCTTCGATTTCAATTAGGGGTTCAAGAGCAAGGGGCTTCGAGATTAGGGTTTTGATTTAAGGGTAAGACTATATGTTTTTGTTAATTTGTTTTGTTAATTGTGGTTTTGTATGTGTCTACGTATGTGTATATATGTATAGGGCTTTTTGGTTTGACCCTCGATCTTAGTTATTTCAGCTCTCTCTCATTTTCAATTCGGTTCAAGCAATATTTTTCTTCAATTTGGGTTTTTTTTATATTCATCATAATCAGGTTCAGGCATAACAATTGTTCCATTCACAAAACTCAATTTGTTCTTAGCAGAAAGATCAAGAGTCATTGAACTCTTCCAGTTAGCATAGTTAGTTCCATTAAACTTTACTGAAACTAACTGATTTGTCGTTGCATCAGATGGATGTATGTAGTACACACTTGATGGATCTTAATTTGTGTTTGGTGTAGTAGTTCGATTTGTGTTTGATGTGGACATTTTTCAGGAAAACGAAAGCAATTTTGTAGAAGATTGATATGAAAATTTGCAGGTATGAAGAAAATGTAACAAAGATTACCAGAAAAGCTCGAGTTCAGAGGATTATTAAAGAAACTAAACAAGAAACATACTGTAAACAAGATGTGATCTCTAATCTTTAGGAACAATCACAATCAGAATAAGATCAAAAGATGATATGAAACAAAGGACTAAACAAGAACAATTTGAGATTTTCAAAGAAACCTGATTTGATCGTTAGTAATGAAACGAACCAGTACACAAATCTCTTTCATCCGTTATTGATACGCTTAAACAAAAGATTCAGCTAGCTCTGATACCATATTAATTTTCATGATTATATGAATGCAACAGAATGGAGTAAAGAAGAAGAAGAAGAAGTAGTACAATATGTAGAGTTTGATCATCTATATATACTAATCTTTCCTAACTAACTTCTATACTTACACCTATCTATATCTACATTTCTAACTAATTATTTACAGCTCATTCCAGCTCATCATGTAACTGATCATGTAACTGATTCAACTATGTGTTTACAATATAAACTTAAGTCAACTAGGACACTACTACTTGTTGTTGCACTACTTGTTGCTAGTAATGCTTGAGCTGCTGCTTGATCTTGGTAATGTGTAGATACCTCAATACTCATATACCCATATTAGATAAATATTTACACTTTAAGTTAAAGTACAATCATATTTTTTTGTTGCTGCTCCAACATAGATCGCATTAAATTTTAACAATTATTTACGTTGAAAATTGAGATAACAAATATGATTGCCGATTTTGGTAATCTTATGATACAGTGCATCACAAAAAAGTTAATTTATAACTTAAAATGAGTAAGTGTCGTATAAGTAATAAGTTGATGAATTCTTATAAGTTATATAGGTGTTTGGATAAATTTACTTAAGTTAGTTAAGAGTTTGCTAAATTAAATTTGAAAAAATATTATTAAATACAATGATTTCAACACTTGTATTTTAAATTAAAAAAATATTTAAAAACACAAAGGTAAAAATATAAAGTATTAAAAAACAAAGAAATCAAGTAATAAGTCAATAAGTTCAGAAAAATGTACCCCATTATTAACATTCAATTTATCAATATCTATACTATATTATTAAAACCGAAACATTGAAAGTTTTGGTTTTCGGTTTTCGGTTTTCAGTTTTCGATCATTTATTCTATTTAATAAATAATAAAATAATATAAAAATAGTAACTAAATGATTGCCTTTTACAATTAAAACACTTTTTTCTAACAAAATCTATTACTTCCAAAAATATTATGGGCAATAATCTTTAAATCAAAATATATTACCTTTTATATTTATTCTCACTAAAATCTCTATTTTCCAAAAATATCAGGTGCAACCGTTACTTATTTATTTTAAAACTTATTTTAATGCTTTTAATTATTTAAAAAAGATTATCTATTTTAACATGTCAACGTATTTTTTTTAACAAATATAATTAATATAATTAAAACACTTTTAAAAATCACAGGCAATTACTTTTTAAATTAAAATATGTTAGATTTTCTATTTGTCCTTATTATTTGCCTTTTATAAATAAAACACTTTTTTCTAATAAAATGTATACTCCTTTTTCCAAAAATATAATGGGCAATTACCTTTAAATTAAAACATATTACATTTTATATTTGTTCTCACTAAAATCTCTCTTTTTCCAAAAATATCAGGTGCAACCCTTACTTATTTATTTTAAAATATATTTTAATGCTTTTAATTATTTAAAAAAGCTTACCTATTTTAACACGCCAACGTATTTTTTAACAAATACAATTAATATAATTAAAACGTTTCTATAAATATCACGGGCACTTACTTTTTTTAATTAAACATGTTAGCTTTTCTATTTATTCTTATTATTAATATTATTTTAATGAATAATAAAATAATATTAATAATGGCACATTTGTATTTTTTTTTCTATGTTCCAATTTATATTTAAGTTTCTCTTTTTATAATTTATCATATTGATTTTTATTCTTTATTTAATATTTTCTGTTCCCATTAATTTTTTTTAATTTGTCATTTTTTAATCTTTTTTTGATGGTCCGTGCGTTACGCGGGGTTATAGGTTAGTATAAGTTATAAGTTGAGGTCATAAGTCAGGTTGGCAAACACCACATAAAAACTTATAAAATATAAATCAAGTAAGCCAAACAGACCCATACTTACGTCCATAAATAAATATCGTGTAGGTAAAAAATGATTATTAGTTATAATAAATTTATTAATCAAACGAACTTAATTAAAAACTACTACAGAAATATACACAGTTTTTGTATCCGTTTGCCTCCTATTAATATATCGAAACTTTAATTTATCTACAATCGAAATATCCCAACCAAATTATTTCCCAGAAAAAAAACAAACTTACCTGATTTTAGTATTTAAATGCGAAAATAAAATTGCTATCCTTCGACAAAGCTATTATATATTATCCACTGCACCACAGAAATCCCGAAATTATGGATCGGTGGAACCGCCACACGTCCAACAAAAATACAAACTTGATATCACATCTAATATCTATCAACAAAGACAACGTAAGCTCCTCAAGACTTAAAATGATTAATACACTAATTTTTGAAATTCGATGTTACAAACTTGATGCCAAGTTCTCTGGACTCCGACTTTTTGTAAGAAGTAGAAAAAATTACTCTAATCAGCCGATGAAAACTTAGTTTTGTCTATTAGATACGGTCAGAATTGAAGCTAAAATAAATATGGTGTTGCATCAAATTTAAGTTGATTTGAGGTCTTGAGGGTGACTATGTAATCTAATCTCTACCTCTCCGTCCTGTCCAATTGTTTACATTTGGGTTGAGCATGAAGATTAAGTAATATAAGCAAACTAGGAGAAAAAGGAAGAATAATAAGTAAAGTGATGGGATCCATCAATATTTAAGGTATGAAGTAAGTAAAGTGGAAGAGAATAGTGAAAGTAGTTAATTTTTATATTATAAAATTTTACTATTTTTGAAAAAAATTGGAACGTAAAAAATTGGATGAGACCTCCCAAAAAAAAATGTAAAGAAATAAATAGGACGGAAGGAGTACTATTTTATGATTCGGCAATAAGTAATGCACTACTATAATATACACTTGTATAGAAGGCATTTAGACTAGCATTTTTTAACTTGGTTGTCAATTGTCAAGCAATTTTAACAAGCATTATTTTTTTGACATCAATAGAAAATTAGAATATAAAAAAATAGCAATATAATATACCAAAAGGAATATATAAATACGAAAAAAAGAATTAACCCTTTGCCCAAGATTTAAAATCTATTTTCATATTCCACAGCTGTACCCAAACAGGTTAGGCAATCATGGAGGTGTTTCTAGTCAAGATCAAAACTTGACACAGTACCAAAAAATTGAAATGGTAAAATTTTGAGGGACCATTTTAAACAAGACACAATAAATGTGATGAAAATGATTATTTAGTGAAAATGAGGTAGTCATCTGAATTGACTGTACAAGTCAATAACAAATGTCAGTATCAGTTGGTGTGTGAATGCAGTGGTATCTTGCAGAAACATGTGGATCAAGAAACTAGCAACAGTGATGAGTCAACTCAGCACCTATTTAGTCCAACTCAGTGAGTCATTAACATGGTTAATCACTACTGGTTTACAAGATCATCATTGCTTTTTAAAACTTTAGGCAGACCCACATGTAAATAATCAACAAAAAAGTCACCAATTGTGAGCAAAAAGTGGGAAAAAAAAGAGAATACAAAGGTCTTTTTCTTGATCAAATTTTCCATGTGAATAGAAAAAAAGCAATTAGTTATATATGCTACAATGTGCAAAAAGGAAAGATCAATCAAATCTTGGCAATTGATTAACTAATTAATACACAAACTTACTAATTATTCCCTGATTTTCTTGATTTCCTGGTTTTCTTCTGATTTTCATACAGGTAAATCAAGTAAATTAAAGCACAAGCCAATAAACCTCCTATACACTCTTTTCTCTTCACTCCTACTAGTGTCTCTTAATTTTGGACCAAACTAACAATTAAATTACAACTCGAATTCTCCACAAAATCAAATAAAAAATGAAGATAATAGTGACAAGCAAATACATATAAATTGACAACTAAATACCTCCTCTTCCTTCCCTTAAGCACTCACTCCACTTATCTCAGATTTACCTCCCAAAGTTGAACAAGATTCACAAACTCAAACCCTGCCACAATGCAAATGTACCATGTTAATTTCACGCTACAACCTTAAATGCATTAATTAACGAATATTTGTGTGATTAATAATTGACTAACCAACACAAAGTTGAAAGTTTTAGCACTAAGAACTGTTTGGGTTCTCATCTCCACTATCATCAGCTTGAGAGTGTTGATGTTGCTGCTGCTGGTGTTGTTGTTGATGATGCAATGGATGATTTTGGTCCAAGTTCATATTAAAACCACCTCTTGGATAAGCATTTAGAGCAGCCAACATCCCCAAATTTGTGTCATTCATTCCTAACCCAAGATGCTGAGACGGTTGTTGTTGTTGTTGTTGTTGTTGCTGCTGCTGCTGTTGCATCAACATTGAGCCTAGTTGCAACGGATTACCTCGTCCGCCTTGAAACTCAATATTACCCGGAACATTAAATCTAGACATAAAATTCAATGGTGCTTGAATAGAACTCCCACTCACCGGCTGTGGCGTAGCAAAAGGCCACATCTGAGGCTGATCAGACTGAGCACCACCACTTCCTCCCGTGGCAGTTGCTATGCCACTACCAGCACTAGCAGTGAAAGGTAACATCCAAAACGTGTTACCGCTTGCACTGCTAGCTGCTGGAGCTACTGCCCACATAGCAGTAGCTGGCACCATATTCGTATGGTGGTGCTGCCTCGAAGAGCCAGCTTCTTGTTGCTGCTTAGGCAAACCCTTAAAATGTTTATTAGACGGTGAACTCGATTCACCATCAACATCTCCTCCTTGACCCTGTTGTCCATCTTCTTTAAACAAATCTTCGCGAAATCTTTTCCTCATATAGTCCTCATTTCCACCCTCCTCACCACCACCACCGCTATCACCAGTAACTGAAATCCCAGCCATTTGATCAGGAGTTAAAATATGTGGCGTCTGCTGATGCGGATGATGAAAGCCTAACATATGAGAAAACCCTTCTTCATACGGATGATGCGTAAGAGCTAAAGCTCCATGGAAAGTGTGAGGGGCTGATTTCGAAGGCGGTGCTGACAGTGTTGAGCCACTAGACCTTAAAGAAACATTCAGTGTCGAGAAATTCGCTGGAATAGTGCCTGTTCCAGTTGCAGCAATGATAGCTGGTTCAGCTTGTTGTAGTAGCCACTCAATTGTTTCGCCATCTGATTTATGTCCAAGTTCTCGTGTTAGCTGAAAGACTCTGGCGGCGCAGGTCGCCGGCATTCGGATACGCCGGCCACGGCCGTCGACTTTGGTGTGCCTGTCTTTAGTGGATCTTTTGGCTACGGTGGTGGGTTTTTTTGAAGTGTCGGTGGGCTCGGATCTTATGGTGGTGATGGCTAAAGAAGAGTCGATTGACGGTGGTTGTGCGGTGGGAGTTGAGGTGGATGCGGCGGCGGCGGTGGTGGAACTAGAAGGGGTGTGTGGGGTTGGAGTTTGGTTTGGTGGGGTGGTTTCATTAGGTTGTATGGAAGTGGGGTCCATGTTGAAAGATGAAGATCTATTGTCATATTGGTTGTGGTGGAGATGGTGGTGTTGAGTGGTGGTGGGGGTGGAGGAGGTGGTGGTGTTAGTTTGGTTTTTGTTGTTTTTTTGGGTATCTGTGAGGTCCATTGTTTGATATTTCATGGTGAGTGTTATCAACAAGGAGAGGGGGGTGGGTTTTTGTGGGGTGGGGGGTGGGGGGTGGGTTTTTGTGGGGTGGGGGGTGGGGGTTGGGGTGGGGGTGGTTTAATTTTTGAAAGTTTGGATTTATGTTTTGTTTCCTTAGAGTTTTGGTTGATGATTGATTTTGATTTTGATTTTGATGAACCCCATCTCTACTTGTTTGTAAAATTTTATCTTCAATTCTTGAATTTTTTGGCTTATTTTAGTGAGAGGATTTAGGAGAAGCCTTTTAAAGTTCTTGCATGATAATGGACCTACAATGAGACTATGAGTGTGTTTGTGGGTGCTGCTTATTGACTTGTGTTTCTTTGCTTTCTCTCTATTGCTGCACCTGCACAAATATGAGGGAAGAGACTTGAGCAAGCACAAATAATTAGTTGTTCAACTTTTATTTAGAGAGATTAGCGACGATGCAATTCGTTACTCGTTTGTCTTTTGTCAATTATACATTTAAGATGGCGCAACTTAGTACCCGTTTATCGTGTGTTTATTATTATCGGACACTACAATTTATTACTCGTTTGTCATTCATTCATTATATTTTAAAAATTTTGCAATCCGTTTGTCATTTCTTAAATTTATGCTCAAAACCTATTATCTCGATGAAATAATATGTTTCGATTCTTGTTTGCGAGCTGCATAATTTGAAGGAATAAAAGTAGTTTAAAAAAAATCGGGAAAGACATTTGTGGTTAAGTAGATAAAAAGAGATGAGCATAAATGAATATTGTGGATAGAAAGTGATGAGAATTGTGGCATTGATATACACATGTATCAAATAAGATTTACATATAACATTTTTCAATGTTGGTCAAAAACATTAGAAATTTTAGTATGTCAACAAGCAAACTTTAGCAAGTATGCAAATGGGAAAAGGTATACAAAACCAAACTGATCGAGTTTAGGTGGTTGTTTTGAATACAAACACAAAATTGTCTTTCATCATAAAGCATCATTCAAGTAGAAATGGTCATACAGTGAGGCCAAAAACTCTGTCTCTTTCCTCTATAAGAGACCACCCCATTTAACAATATGATATCCATCAGAGATTCTCAAACCCTTATCTCAACAAAAAATCAAACTTCACAAGATGAGGATGACCACATTGTTGAATGCTAACATATACACATACGGCCACATATTAATTTGCATTATTTTTACATAGACGGATCATGTATACTGATAATTAAAGTATATTTTATCGCATTTAACAATAACATTGTGATTTACTAACATTGTGATTTACTGTAATAATCGTTTATTTATAAACTTGGACTCGTACATAAATCCATCTACATTTTAAAATTGTATTCATTTGGATACTCTCTGCAACTGTAATGGTGGGGGTGAGAGCCCAGGACAGGAACAGCAGAGCAATAGCACTTGTTACAACCATGCAGCTGCACCACATATCTTGTAAATTTTGGAATATTGCTGTTAAGTGTGACAGTGTGTATAAATTATAAAGTATAAGATTATGTGATTTTTTTAGTAGTTAAAATTCTTGATAATAGTAATTTATAAATTTAAAAGATTATTGTATGTTAAAAGAGATGGAAAATGGAAGTCCAGGATGGCAGATAGACAGCACAGGTAGCAGCATCAGATAAAAGCATCTAATGCTTTAGGACAGCTCATTTCTAATTCCAGCCCCACTCTATGTTTTTTTTCTCCTTATTATTTTCTTTTTCTTCCTTTTTCCTAAAAACATTACAAATATTACCAATTTGATAATGTGTAAAGTGGAATGCTTTAATACAAACTTAAAACATAAAATTGCTGAGCGCGATGAGATAGATCAAGTGGTAAAGAGCTTATCTCTTGTCGTCTCAGTCCTGGGTTCGATTCTCGCTCATAATTTTATGGTACCCTACTTTCTGAATTTTGTATATTGATTTTTCTTATGTGTAGAATTCTATGGTGCTGTTTACTTGCACAAATAAATTTCATTTTTCTTTTCTGAAATTTTCCAAAATTCTCTAGATTTTCCATTTCTGAGAAAACTGATGAAAATTGAGAAAATGTGTTCTAGTAAGATAAAACAGCATTCACTAGTTTTCATTTTTTAGGTTCATAAATTATATGTATATAAGATTTCAAAAAATTATATGTATATAAATAGGTTTAATTTAACATGTAATTAATAATTATATATAACAAACAATATTTGATATTTAATAGCCTTTGTTCACAGTCTTTATTCAATTTAATATTTTTCACATGTTTGATAAAAGGCAACAGGATATAGTTTAAGTGTAAAGTTAAAAATATTAAAATTTAATATAGAATCAATTCTCTGGTTAATGAATGAATTTTATCACGTCAACCATATGCAGGGTGACAACCATTTATAAAAATATGGTGGATTAGTTTTATCATTTCAAAATGTCAATTAGAACCGGTTTGGAGGCCTATGGGCAAAAAGTAAAAATGAGCCCTAATTTTTTTATTTCCAAAATATTAGATAAAATAATCAAATTCAAATACACGTTATATTACTTGAACTCTTCATTTTATCTTTGAGTACTTGTGTCGGACACTCGGCACTTGCATATAAACACTTATTTTAGACTAATAAATATGAATAGTTTTTAAAATATTTGAACATGTATTCATGTTGGACACTCTAGTGAATTTTGAGTAACATATAGCACAGGATGACATGCGTTTATAGATGCAAAGTCGTTAATAACGGTACTTACATCAATTTTCTCGATTATATCTTTATCAATGCATAATATGACAAGGTGGTTTAATTTTTTTTATGACTATAAGAATGTAATTCACTGAATCATTATCATTCCTATGACTTGGTTAATATACACAAATCTATAGTATAATCTACGTAGTCTAAGGCTACAAGTCAGGAGAGTAGTTAACTAATACTAATTATACCAGAGTCTACTCTATCCTAAAATAGAAGATCCATATGATAAGCTACATATATGTACCGTCTAACACACCCCGCAGTCGAAGCAGAAGGTTTTCGGACGCTTAGACTGTCCCGAAAATCATCAAAAAATATGTGCAGGATTCCCTTTGTGAAGATGTCTGCAATCTGAAAACGGGACGGGACATGAAGGACACGAACTTCACCACGAGCTACTTTTTCTCAAACGAAGTGAATGTCCATTTCAATATGCTTGGAGCGGTGATGTTGCACATGCACTACACCATATATGATCTTCACCAACACTTTTTTTGGTGTTACCAACTAAAGTGTCACCTTAAATGACTTAAAATTGATCTAAGGTAACACATTTTTTTGCTGTTACAATTGATATCGTCCAATGTTACCTTAGACATGATTAAGTTCCTATTGTAACACAGACTAAAGCGTTACAGTTGATTGTCAAAAAAGTGTTACTAGAATGAAATGTTAAGGCGGAAAATTTATCAAAATCCTGGGCGGGTCAAATTTTTACCAAATATTTGGGCGGCCTTATCTAAAATTTCAACCCCCGCTCAATACTAAAAACTTAACACGTTCAATATCTAAACACTAAATATCTAAAAAATGAAACTCACAAAACACTCTCGAAATGCTATTGCAGAAAATCTCACTCCACGGCCACAACTTCAGCTTAAACCTTAGTTCAATTAGGGATTGTAGTAGTCGATTTGAACATATATGGTTGGGTTGTAGTAGTCAATTAGGGATTGTGTGGTTCAAATTGAACGTCGACACAAGAGATTAATTGGGTCTTTTATAAAAGGGTTCAATTGGGTCTTCCACACATGGATTTGGGTGCTTTGTTTCACGATTTCAATTAGGTGTATATGTTTTTGTGCTTTAGATTTACTCGTGTATATGTTCAATTGGTTCAATTATGTTTTTGATTTCAATTGGGTCTTCAGCTTGACCCCTATATGTAATGTTGGGTTTCTTGTAATTTTTGTGAGTTGTAACTTTTATTAGGTTTTATTTTATGCCTATATTTTTTGTTTTGATGATCAAGAGGTTCCTCTTTACCCGTGTTTTTTCTCGTGTTAATTTGTGTTCTTTCCTTCTGAATTTCAGATTCCTGGTGGTGGATTTCTTAGAAATGCAAAAGTGAATGAAAGGTAATGTCTTATTGCAACAAATTTTAATTCTTTTCTTGATTTTTTTGTGTGATTTTTATGTAAGTTTAATGATTTGGATTTTGTGTGTGATTCTGAAATGTAGGTATGGGATGTGTGTTCACTTGGTAGTTGCTGTAGATTTTGGCACGAGCTATGTGGGTTGGATTGTGTTTGGTCTTCTCTGTATAAAGATTGAGATTGATGGCCACATTTACTTTTGGATAATAATCAAGAATATTTTGTTCTTGATCTTGATCATACCCATCAGCCTGATCATTTTGAAACCAACTTTAAGGTTATTACTTTTTGTTTTTAAGTACGGATGTTTCGATTCTTTTTTACTTTTAGAGGATTATTCAACTAGAATTGTAATAAGATTTTTAAGTTAATTTTTTGTTGAACTCTTTTATTCTACATTAATTATGTAGGATGCCAGAATCGACATATTGGATATATAACTTCATTAGGTTATTTGTATTGAGGTAAGATTTTACGGCATGTACTATTTTTAGGGATATCGAGGTTTATACATGAACAAGCACAACGAAATGGCTAGTAAGATGGTAGTTCAATTTCTTGAAAAATGTCTGAACTATGAATCAAGTTAAATGGGTCAGTATCTTAAGGCGATAAATGACCTATACATTATGCAGTTTGGATTTAAAGATGTCCAAATGTTCTTTCTTAAAGCAGAGACTTATATGTTGCTCAACTTGGTTGGCGTGCACTATTGCATTAGCTGGCTCAGACTTCCAGTAATTACTTTAGTCCTGTATTTGTTACTTATATTATTATGATGTGATTTACTTTTAAAGAATGACATTTTTCTATGTTTATTTTGATGTTTCAGTTATTACTATTTGAATTAAGGATATAATACGACAAAGATAAAGGGGTTAATAACTCATAGCTATTTTTTTGTTTGGCAATAATCCAAAATTATACATGTATGTATACACATATACATCTAAAATATATATTGGAGAATAGAATAAATTCATTTGAGCAATCTGCAGTTATCAGTGCTAATGTTAAATTACCTTCTGAAGCTTCTTTCTCTTCTGAGAAGAAGACTCAAGTTTTCGTAGAAAAGAGCTCAGAAGTTACTCTTCTTGGTCAAGGCTCCCTGTTGCGCTGCATCGTTCGAACAATCCCACCAAATGGTAGAATCAGGATTAGTTCAACGGTGAGTTAGAATCTCAGTACATTAATAAATAATTTTTCTGATTTTTTTTCTTGTTAGATGATGATGTATTTTGTCTGTGCCTCATCAGCTACCAAACAGGCTTGGGAAAATGCTTTCACCTCTACATTGGCATGATTACAAGAAAAGTTATGGAAAACTTGATGACTTTCTTGCCGGTCATCCTGAAGTAATATATATGAACCTAATCAACTTTTACATAATAAAAATGGTGCCTACAGTTTTAAGCAATTAACTGTATTATGTTTCAGCTATTTTTAATTGAAGGCGACTATATTCAGCTCAGGGAAGGTGCACAAGAGATAATTGCAGCCACTGCAACTTTTGCTAAAGTTAAAGCAGCTGCTTCTGCAACATCGCCGAACTCATCATTGTTGCCTTCTGTTGCTGTCACTCCTATGGCTCAACAACACAGATTGAAGAGGGAGCATGCGACCTCCCGACCTGTAAATCTTACTGACAGTCATTCACAGCCTTCGATGATGCAGACTCAACACATAAATGGTGCTCCATTTTCTGTTGGAACTGTCTCAACCGTGAAAATTTTGAGCAAACCTAAAGAACCTTTGGAACGTAATAACAGGTATTAATTTTGCAGCTCAAAATCTTGTTTTAGTTGGTTGATACTGATTAGCAGCTTAATTAGTTAAACTATGTTGTTACAGGACAAGTGGAACTTCATCGAAAGCAAGAAGATAGTAAGTGTTCCTATTGTCTTCAATTAAGATTTCACAAAACTAATTCTTGTACCTGGTCGTTTAGTTATCACTATCTATGTTCGGCTAGATCTAGGGTAATCTACGATTCCTTTCTTCCATTATTTTTAATTCCAATATGCAAGTAATTCGCAAGTGCACATCCTATTCCACTTTATTTAACTTGTGCTCACTGTTTTGTCAGAATAATAAAATGTTATTGAGCAACATTTAAGTTTGGTATGATAGTTTTACTGTGAGGAAAAACATGGGAGATTAAAGAAAAGGGAAGGTACTGCGTGTGACAACAGGGAATATTCATTATTTTAGCAAACCTGGTATCTTGAAAATTGTTTAAGTGCTTTCTTTCCAGCCTTCTACAGTTGCTTTCTAGTTAATGAGTATGTTTCTCACATGTCAGTGATCTGGACATCTAGAGTCTAGAGATATCTTTGAATGAAATTTGCCTAAAAATGGATGTTGCTGGAGTCGGGAAAGAAATACTTGCTTAGATAATTGAACTAGTGTAATAAACATAAAGTGAGGACTAACTATCTGCATGATATATCAATGTGGTTGGTTGCTGTAATATGCTCTCCTTATATATCTCAAGTGTGGCAAAGTTTAGCAGCTGTCAAGCTGAAATGTGTCTAAGAAATACGAAGCATGTTTGCATTTTTTAAACTTCTAATATCATGTCTTCTGTTCCGGACCTCTGCATGTCTGATGATGCAATGTTAAGTTTTATGCGGTAGTGTCATACATGTAATTATTTTTTTATAGCAGGGGTCTTTTTTTTTTCTTTTTTTTTTTTTGCTAAGTGTAGCATGGGTCTTTAGTTTGTTAACTAATAAACTTCAGGTTACTTTGTACTTGTATCTTTTCATTTCTAAATGTTTCACTATGAGATTGAAATGATTGATCAACTTTCTTAATGTGGTATACTTCTGGTTTGACACTCAAGTGTCTGTAGAGTGTGTACTCTCTAGAAGTGTGTACTCTCTAGAAGTGTGATCAGTAGTTGTATGGTGAGAACTGAGATTGGTCTTTTTATTTTTTATTTGTTTTGGTATGGATGGCTGTGAGATTGGTCTTACGATAAGTTCATAGAATTTTCAAAAACTAATAAAGAAAATAGTATAAATTTTGAATAACAAATTTTTCTTAAGTAATGTATTCAGTACTATTGCAAATTTATAGTGATATTTTCAAGTCCATTAGTAGAATCCTTTTATAAGTTTATAGTTTTATTATTTTCATCCTTTTCATCTACATATTACAAGCTGATGCTAAAATAATTCTTGATGTTGGGGGAAGTGTGGAGGCTGCTAATAAAATTGTTCGCGGTGACAAAAACCATAGCTCCTCTTGGCTACTTGGGAGGTTTATTAGGAAAAAGGAACCAAAGGAAAAGCCTTCAACTACATGTGGCGCTTCTGATCAGTACATGGCAGACTTAACGGCAAAGATTCGGGCTGAACTAGCAGAAGAGATGGAGGAGAAAGTTGACAAAAAAGTTCAAGAGGTGATGACAAAGTTGGCTGAGAAGAATCCGGGGTTGAAGTTTAATATTGACGAGTCAAGTGCTTCTGGTAGAGATGACGACGATACTCCGTGACTGGTCTTTATTAGTACTTTATTAGTGTTTCTGATATTGTGATGGTACTTTTGAAAATTTGTTTTTGATGGTACTTTTGTGAACAATATTGTGATGGTACTTTATTAGCGTGACTGTAAAACTAAGTTTGCTTGTCTAAGTACCTTTTGGTGTTTGTTTAATGACATGGAATATATGTTCATGGTGATGCTAATCCGATGCATTTGGTTTTTGTTGGTTATAAAATGTTATACGAAAATGTGTTGGCAAACAATTAATGATATTGTTGAACAATTAATGTTGCAATAAAGTAAAATGGTGTTGCCAAAATACAAAAAAATGTTTCACAAATAAGTGTTGGAATAGAATACTGGGTGTTGGCATAGGGTCTATTCCAACGCTTTTCTTAGTGTTGGCAAAGACAAGAAAGTATTGCCATTGGGGTATACGGTAACAGTTTTTTCATGTGTTACTGCAGGTTCATCAAGTGTTGGCATAGACCCCTACGGCCACGGTGCAAAGTCCAACACTACGAAAATTGGGAAAAGTGTTGGCGTAGGCTATTTTTTGGCTTCCAGCAACACTAATCATGATTTTTCACACTTTTTTTAGGTGTTGGCAAATGTCATATATGGTGTAGTGATGATTGTCAGAAAGATAAATTGCACTGACATTGTCACAATAAACCAATGTTGCTTTATGAATCGGACAATGTAGTTCGAGTAGAAGGTTCCTGATCCAACATGATTCAGAAACAACATTAGCTACACCCATGTACTCGGCCTCTGCGCTGAAGCGTGATAGCGTAGGTTGTCTTTTTGAGGACCAAGAGATCAGGTTGTCACCAAGGAAAACACAGTAGCCGGAGGTTGAACGACGTGTGTCTAGACAACCACCCCAATCTACATCTGTATAAGATAGGAGTTTGTTGATAGAAGACTTATAAAGATGTAGACCAAAAGATGAAGTGCCATGGACGTAACGCAAGATGCGTTTAAGAGTTGTCATGTGCTCGTTCCTCGGGTCATGCATGTGAAGACAGACCTGCTGAACAGCATATGAGATGTCTAACCTCGTAAAAGTTAGGTACTGGAGTGCACTTGCAAGTTGTCTATACACAGTGGGGTTTTCATAAGGAGAATCAATTGAAGAACTCAGTTTGGGTTTGGTGTCCACTGGTGTGGGACTAGTGCCAAAGTTAGACATGACAGCTTTTTCAAGTAGCTCTTCTGCATATTGTTTTTGTGAAAGAAACATTCCAGTAGTGTGACGAGTGACTGCAATTCCCAAAAAATAACTTAACGGACCCAAATCCTTCATGTCAAATTATATACCCAAAAATGTCATGATTGACTTGCGAAGATTATCAAAGGAAGCGGTGAGAATTATGTCATCAACATATAGTAAAATATAAGCAGTGTAAGATCCTTTCTTGTAAATGAACAATGAATGATCAGATTTGCTATGGGAGAAACCAATAGTAGTGACATAATCTGCAAACCGTTTATACCAGGCCCGCGGAGCCTGTTTCAATTCATATAATGATTTCAACAATAGACAAACATAATCAGGATGAATTGGGTCCTTGAACCCCATGGGTTGATGCATGTACACAGTTTCAGTAAGATGGCCATGGAGGAAAGCATTCTTGACATCTAACTGATAAATAGGCAAAGAACGAGAGAGAGTGATGCTCAGAACACACCGAATAGTAGCTGACTTAACCACTGGGCTAAACGTCTCATCACAGTCAACACATTTTTGCTGCGATCTGCCATCACCTACAAGACGGGCTTTATGCCTCTCAAAAGAACCATCAAATTTACGTTTATGACGAAAAATCCACATGGACCTAATAACATTCACATCACGTGGACGAGGCACTAACTTCCATGTCCCGTTTTTAATCAAAGCATTACATTCATCTAACATTGCATTTTTCCAATTCGAGTCATGAAGAGCACTACCTGGTGTTTTGGGAATAGGTGAGATAGTGGTGGTGGTCATAGTATTCAAATTGGTTGTATACTTGCGGTTAGGTTTGAATATGACATGTTGGCTACGGGTAGTCATGCGGTGAAGCATAGGGTTACTGGGCCTTTGTCTGGATGTGTGTGTGTGTGTGTGTGTTGGGTCATGGCCAGGGGTAGTAGAGGTATCCGATGTGGCAATATTAGTAGGTGAGGCTTGAGAATTGGATTGTACAAATTGTATGAGAGGAGATGAAGGAGAAGTAGGTGACTGGGAACGATCTGGTGGTTCCAGAGATGTGGCAATATAGGAGCCCGAGTAAGGAGAGAGGGTGGTTTGATGTGTTTGAGATGATGAAGTGGAGTCAGATGAAGAATTTTTGTGCATTTGATACAGTAAGCTAGAAGGCATATTTTCTTGCAAAAATTCATAATCATGAACAGATGAACTACGTATATTCGAAAAAGGAAATTCAGTCTCAATGAAGCGTACATGACGACACACAATTTTTTTACCACTTGACATGTCATAACACTTATAACCACGATGATTAGGTGGGGGTCCGAGAAAAACACAAGGTGTAGATCGTGTTTCCAATTTGTTTATAGAAGTGGAAGGAAACAATAGGAAGCAAAGACAACCAAAAATACGAAGATAAGAATAATCCGGATCACATTGGTATAAAATTTGAGTGGGGGAAGAAAAACCTAAAACTTTGTATGGAATGATGTTTAAGAGATAGGTGGTCATGTCAAGAGCATGATGCCAAAAAGAGAGTGACAGAGATGCATGGGTCAGAAGTGTCCGGATTATGTTGTTTATGGATCTAATATGACGTTCGGCTTTTCTATTTTGAGGTGAAGTATGAGGGCATGATAGAGGAAATTGCATACCATGAAGATCAAAGAATTGTTTAAGGGATCCATTGTTGTATTCTGTACCATTATCACATTGGAAAGTCTTGATATTTTGTTCAAATTATGTTTGTATACGATTGTGGAAAGACTTAACTATTGAAGCAACATGTGATTTTGTTGGAACTGGATAAGTCCATAAGAACTTGCTAAAATCATCAAGAAACAAGACGTAATAACGATGGCCAGAAGTACTAGCAATAGGTGAAGTCCATAAATCACTGTGAATAATATCAAATGGAAATATAGTAAACAACATAGAATCATTAAATGGTAATTTGGAATGTTTGCCAAATGGACAAGATGAACAAATGAATTGGCATTTTTTATTACAATCAATGAGCTTGTTGCTACAAAGAGAGCTTAAAACAATGGCTCCTGGATGTCCTAAACGGCGATGCCATAAGTCAGGAGATGATGCAGTAAAACTGAAGAGAATTGAGGAATGACTTGAGTATTGGTAAAGATAGGATAAAGGTCCCCCGAGCTGTCATATCTCATTATTTTGCTCCCTGTCTGTAAATCATGCACAGAAAATCCAAACGGATCAAACACAACAGAAACCATGTTATCTGTAGTAAATTTACGAACATAGATTAGATTTTTGACAAGTTTAGGTGCATATAAGACATTGTTTAGGGTTAGTGGAGGATGTGGTGGTGGTAAAGTAGTGTTTCCATGACCAACAATTGGAATTAAATTGCCATTACCAACAACAATGTGATGATTAGAATTTCTTGAATTAAAATAGGGAGAAAGCATACCTTGATCCGTCGTCATGTGAGACGTTGCACCAGTGTCCATGTAGAAGTTGCCATCTGGTTGAGAGAGAGTCATGGTGTGCATTGCCACTTCAATATCAGTTAGAGAATAACCGGTCAAGGAGGGAGCATACGAAGCAGCATAGGCCTGCTGAGGTTTTGGGCCTAAAACACTTAAACTCGGCCGAGAAGCATGAGGTCGTTGTTTCCATGGAGTTGTCGATTATGGGCATTGGGGAATTGCCCAAGGCAGGAAGGAAGCCATTGCTGCTGCTGCCAGGTTTGAGGGCGGGGCTGCTGGTAGTTGTTGCCGGAGAAGCTACTGCCGGATGACTGACTGTTGCCAAAGGAGCGGCGCTGCTGTTGGTTGTTGCTCCATCCATTTCCCTTACGTCAGTTACGGTTCCCATTATTACTTCTACCATTATATTGTTGATGTTGGTTGATATTGTTGTTGCTGTCATTATCAGTTAATGGGCCATTGTTAGCAGTGGCAAGAAGATCAGAAGCACTATTTCCGACTTCCTTTGTGGCAGTGTTTTTGATGGTATGTTCACGGAGTTTCAAATGGGAACGACAACTCTCAAAAGGAGGAAGATGGTCTTGATTATAGATGTAATTAACTACACCAGAGTATGATTCAGGAAGGTCTCCAATGAGCTTAAGAACCAATCGACTATTGGGCACTGGAGCATCAACATTAGTGAGTTGATCGGCCAACGATTTGGCATGATTACAATATGTATCAATAGAGGAGAATTGATCAAAGTCTAATGTCGCTAACTCTTCCTCAAGATGGGTGGCGCGGGAGCCTTTGTTGTCACGGAAAATAGCTTCTAAACGAAGCCATGCCTGCTTAGTAGAATCATCACGAACAAGGATTGCATTAAGGAGATCAGTGGATATAGTCCCATAAATCCATTGCAAGATGGCAGCATCAAGACGTTGCCAAAGAGGGAGATCAGCAGCCTTCGTTGTCTCGTATATTGCCTTTGCTTTCGCCTCTGTTGGTGGGTAAATATGCTCAAGAAGATTGTGAACCCGAAGTTGCACTTTGAAGAGAGTAGCCCATGAATGGTAGTAGGCTTTCTCATTATCCAACGTGATGGGGATTCAAGATTTGACGTTGGTGATGGATAGTGCTAGGTGAAATTTTTCTTTGTTATCAGACATGACGATGAAAGAAGAAAAGAGGAAGGAAGAAGATGAGCAAAGCACGAGGGGAATAACGATAGAGGTCCAGAAAAAAATTAGGCTAGCTCTGATACCATATAAGAATGTAATTCACTGAATCATTATCATTCCTATGACTTGGTTAATATACACAAATGTACAGTGTAATCTACGTAGTATAAGGTTACAAGTCAGGAGAGTAGTTAACTAATTACACCAGAGTCTACTCTATCCTAAAATAGAAGATTCACATGATAAATTATATATATGTACTATCTAACAATGACGCGAATTATCTTAAGTAAATTTTCAACAATTTTCTAATACGTGACTACCGTCTTTTCTAGTTTTTCAAAATCTAGAAAACAAGTAAAAGCTGTTTTCGAGAGTTTTCAAAATTATAGTTATAATCTAGAAAAGCTAGTTTTCCAGTTTTTCATTTTCCAATTTGAAAAATACTTGATTTGAACATGTTTTCATTTTTTTCTGTTTTCATAGAATAATTTTCAGGAAAACTGTTGAAAGAAACAACTCCTTAGCTTCCATGCTCCTAGATGACTTAAAACTACAAAAACTGGCTGTTGATGATTGGGAAAATGAATTTTTTTATCACTAAACTTTATATACTTTTAGAAACCAAGCACTGAACTATAAACTTATTTGTTCATATCACTAACGTTCTCTCGAATTTTAAAATTAACATTTCGTTAAATAATTGGCCAGCGTATACTATTTTGATGATGTGGTGACGTGGTGACGTGGTGTATATCTATATCTTTATATTTAACCCGGTTGTAATATAAAAACAACGAATGTTCAGATTGGGGCTTAATACAAACTAGGGTTCAAGCACCAATCTAGAATCAATTAAGCATCTACAATCAATGGATTTGAGCAATTCATCATCTTCAATCGATTCTCAAGCTGAACCGATTGAAGTGATACGATGCTTTTGTGGAGTTCAAACATACCTTAATATATGAGTAGTCGATCCTAAATTTTAGAGACGGTCATCATTGGATTTTTGATTGAAACCTTAGATTTGTGTTTGGTATTGGAACAGTCAGAGTGTATTTTGTTCGGATCATATCATTCTTGTCATTTTCTTTTTTTGTTTTAATAATCAATCATTGAGTCAGCAGCCACGTGTTGAACTTTTTACACGTGGATAAATAACTTAACGTCCGTTACTGATTTTTTAACGGAATGCTAATTTTGAAATTCGAGAGTAACGTTAGTGATATAAACAAATAAGTTTATAGTTCAGTGGTTGGTTTCTAAAAGTATCTAAAGTTCAGTGATAAAAAAATTCATTTTCCCTTGATTATTTCTAATAAATCCTTGAAGAAAACTAATTATTTGCGATTTGAATTATTTGTTTGTGTAATTGAAAATAATCGAATTCAAAGCTACAATGTGTTGTTATCAAGAAGTTCACGCAAAAAAATGAGTCGACACAAATAGTAAAATTTAAAACATTTTAACATTTTTATTTTGAATATTCGCATTTAGAACATTTGAACATTCGATCTCGTTTTTATTTTGAATATTTGTACAAGTATAATCATCGAAGAAAATGCATAGGTCTTGTTCACTAATATCTAAATTACTCCTTCTTAGGAGTATTTATTTATGCCAATAAAGTTGAAAATTGAGAAAGTAGACAGATGTATGTTTCTTTTTCCCTCACAAAAGGATAAGAACATGTTAAGCATGGCCTAGCTAGCTCAATGCTCTTACTCCTAAGTACCTAATTTCTTTTTGACCCTTAAAACGATGAAAAAGAAAAGGACAGTTTTGTCCATTTCTTATTACAATATTCATTGTGCGCTAATGATCTCACACATTTTATTAATCAAATATGTAGTGTGTATTAAAATTTTAATCATGAATAATCAAGCCAGGCAGTTCCACCTGGACCCACTTTGTTTAAACTATACTGTATTAAATTATACATGAAATTAAGGGAATATTTAAAATCCACACAATAAAAGAGAATTTATTTTAAAGACAAATCTTATTCGTTTCTAGGGCACTCATGCAGCAAGCTTCTCGATGCAAAACCTACGTCATATTACAGTTAGGGTGAAAGCACTTGCTGAATTATGTAGTTTTGACTTTTTGTTCAACATCCTCGGAACATCAAATACTCATTTTTCGATGTTCCGAAAATGTTCCGAAAAATATCGTTTAAATTCAACTAGCGTTTTTTTAAAACACAAACGAGTAATGTAGACAAGCAGAATGAAAAGGAAAGCTTAAATTTATTTAATAGTTGTGTATAGAGGTGGCCACTCGTGCGGGTCTGCACGGACCGTCCGAAATCGGCTCATTTTTTAATTTGTTTTATTCAACTTAAAATAAATCGGATCAAAACTCACATAATTCGTTACATTACAAGTGTCATTTACGAGTCGATAATTATAAAATCGGGACCGAACCGACCCGATTCGCGAACGGTAACAAAATGGTAGGAGTGTATTGTGCCTGCAAAGGCAAGGACAGTGGTCACATATAAGATGAATAACTCTATTCAAACATCATACCCTCTTTGTTTGGTTCTCCATATACAAAGGGATTCTTGATTAAGACCTTTCTCCTTTCTTTTCTTTTTCTCTCTCTCTTCAATTCTTTTTATTTTTTCTCAACTAACAAATTAATTGAATTGCATCATTCAATTTCTCAAAATGATTCTATCACAGTACTGTCAGAAATTTTTCCACCCCACTTGGGCTTGCCCAATTGAAGAAAACCCAGTCTATAACTGTACACTACTACCAAATTTTTAATTTTTTAAATGTACACTTTAATTGAATTCAAATCTTCATTTCTTTCTGTTCCATTAACTTTCCCTTTTTCATCTTTATATATTTACTGCTCCTTTTCTGAAACAGTGGAATGGTAAAGATAGTAAAATTAACAAAGATTTTGCACAGTGACAAAAGCAGCAACAGTAATGAGTGTTTGGTCACTTCCAAAAAACCACCTTTTGTGCAGTATGAGGTTAAATTTCCTTTTAAAAGTTTAAAAATTAAATATTTAGTGACATACCGTGTGCATCATAAATTTTTACCCTAAATTTTATGTATTTGGAAGTATTGTTCGCCTCCAGGTGGAAAGTCCAATGTGACTGAAAGAGGGCCGTTTAGAATATTTTTAAAAAAAAATACTTGATTTTTTTCAAAAATAGGTAGGGGTAGGAATTTTTTTTTTTCAAAAATATTATCTTTTTTAAGTATTTTGCAAAATACTTTTTATTTTTATGTTTCTTTGCAAAATATATCAATTTTTTTGAAAATATTAGCGAAAAGCCGAAAATACAGTTTGCAACTTTACGACTGAAATAAATCAAAATCAATCACAAATGAAAATTTTAAAATTTAGTAATTGAATCGTTTTTTGGTTGCGGTTGTTTAACAAGTTATATTGGCTGAATCAAATTCAATCGAAAGTATCAATTATTTTTTAGAAAAAATGAAAAGAGAAGTTGCTTTTGGTTGCAAAACGTAGAAGATATAAAATCGCAAAAAACTTTGGAAAAAATAGTAATTTTGATAATTTATCAAAACTATATGAGTTTTTTTGGGCTTACATTCGTCGGCCTTTAGGCCCTTTAGACCAGTTGGGGGTCCAACTTATGAAGCCAGAGGTTCACAGCCCAATGAGCTCAAAACACATCAAAACACTTATTTCAAAATTTTGAATTAATATTATTAAAAATTCGAGAAAATCTCATTTGCCTTTAAAAATTTTACTAATGAAGGAAACTAAATATACAATTTGGGTTAATTATCAAGTAACTCGCTTATTTCGTTCTAATATATCCAATGGATCACCGACAAATTTTTGATCTCATTTAAATCACTAACACAAAATAAGTTACATTATATATTAAAATTTTGAAAAGCTAACATTAAGACAAATTGTTCACATGACAAGACGATGACAGGGTTTTAAGATGGTATGTTACATATGAATTAATTCGAGAAATTTGTATATTTAAAGATTAAATTCGAATAGAAATAGAAATGGATATGGATATGTAAACCCCCGAAAGATATGGATATGTAAACCCCCGAAAAGCCGAGGTAATGAATATATATAGAAGCAAGCCGAGACTGAGTTGACATACTTAGTCAAAATATTACCCTACTCAAATTTTTACATTGATTAAAATTATAAAACTCAAGTGAATGTAACTTAATTTGAAATGAGTGATTTAAATGAGACCGTCATATACAATTTTAATATTCGTGTCTTTAAAATCTTTACTAAGGTAGGAAACTAAATCTAAAATTTTAATATTCTCCTAAATATTTAATTAGAAAATAAAAAATGTTGGAGTTCCCAACAAAATATCCCAAAACATCTTCCAAATTCATCTTTAATAGTAACATTCCTTATAAAAATATAAGACCCCGTGTGCATACATACGAGTCCACAAATTAAAAATTGTCAAGTGTAGCTACATCACAAATTTTGGAACATTTTGTTGGGTGCTCTAGCATTACTTTTAAAAAAATATCTAAATTGTCTTTAAAATATTTACTAATGGAGGAAACTAAATATACAATTTTAATATTTTTGCATTTAAAAACTTTACTAATTAAGGAAATAAAATAGACATTTTTAACATTCTCCTAAATTTTTTATTTTTAAAATCTCTATTAATAAAGGGGACTAAATATACAATTTTAATATTCTTGTCTTTAAAATCTTTACTAATGGAATAAACTAAGTATAGAATTTTAATATTCTTCAAATTATTTATTTGAAAATATCTCAATTATCTTTAAATCTTTACTAATGGAGTAAAGTAAATGTACAATTTAAATATTTTTGCCTCTAAAATCTTAACAATGGAGGAAACTAAATATATATATATTTTAATATTCTGCTTTATTTGTGAAATATACTTACTAATATAGAATATATATATACAGGGGAAAGATCCAGAAAGAACCTATCTTTCTAAGAGAACCGAGAGAACTAACCAATCACCCTTGATTTACCACACCATCCAACGGCTGATATGTTTTAAAAAATTTCTATTATACTTTTATTAGTATTTTAAGATTCTTTTAAGTGTTTTAATAATTCTACAAGATTCTTTTAAGTGTTTTAATAATTATATTAAAATTAGGATTCTGTTAAGTATTCTATAAAGTGTTTTATAATATATTTCAACATAAAATTTAATTATAATAAATTTAATTGATAATTAAGATTTTTTTAGTGTTTTATTAAGAATCATTAATTATATTATAGTATATCAACGGTCTGAGAAGGGTTCTCTCGGTTCTCTTGATATAATGGTTCTCTCTGAAACCTTATATATAAATGAAAATAGCATATATATATAAATGAAAATAGTATATATATATATATATATATATATATATCTTTATCTACACTATTATATTATATTATTATACTCTAAAAACGAGAAGACGATGAATTAGCGTCTCTCAAATCGTTTCAATCTATTTTTTCTAATTTTTGAATTAATAAAAATTAAATATTAGATAAATTCTCAATTTTATTCTTACTATCTCCTAACGGATAAAACTAAAAAACGTTCTCTACTAAATCAATTTAGTTACTAATTTTCTTTCTTACTATCTTTAAGGAAGCTAAATATGAGATGTTAATATTCTTCTAAACTTTCTTTTTAAGCCCAATTTATTTACTCCTGACAAAAAAAACCCAATTTATTTACTAATTCCTTCCTACTATCTTCTAATGGGGGAAATTAAGTATAATATATTAATATTCTCCTAAATTTACTCTTTGAGTCCAATTTATATACTAATTTATTTTTTTACTATATTTTAATCGAGAAAAATAATAAATGAGACAATTTGAGTTTGTGAGGCGCTATAAAATAAATTATAATATAAAATTTCAATTTTCATTTCATTCATTTTCTCGAGTACCTATATTTTAAACAATAAAAATTAAAATTTTCTAAAAATACTTAAAATAAAATTTATGACATAATAAAATTGATTAATAGATGCTTTAATTTATTTAGTAAATTAGTTTGTTACCTGTTTAGATTAGGTAACAACGAGTGAACGAGAAAACGGGTCATTGGGAGAAAACATGTTTAACGAGAGAGTAATTCATTAGGAGGATCATGTTATTTGCTAGAATTCAATATTGATATTATAAATTATGTATCTTAAACTAGAAGTTGGAATATAAATTTTGAGAAAAATAAAAATGGGAACAAATATACTAATATTTGATATAATATTACAATAATGAAAAATATTAAACAATTCCCCTTTTATATTTTTATTCAAAAGTTTGGTAAATGATCAAGACGGAACAGAGAATTCAAAAGAAAATTTTAATTTTATGTTAGAAATATTATTTTATTTAAAAACACCTTTTATAGAATATATTTTAGAGAAATTTTTATAAAACCGTTGTCGTGGTTAGTGCATATAAACAATAGCTGAATCAGCAATCAAGGCTAAAATAAATTATGGCTACTTTTTTAGGTTAACCCCGGTTTAAAATGAAAATTTTCCTAATTTTTAACTAAAAATCATCATATTATTAAAATTTTCGGTTTATCCCAGCCCCCTTGTTTCCCTTTATATGCATCTATAATTCTATATACATCATTATTAAACCATAAATGCAAATTTATTCTTTTTAAATAAAATTTCTATGAATTGGATAAAAACTTATTTAAACATAAATCATTTGATTTCAAAAATATAATTATTATTAATGTGGATGTTATATTTTAATACCAAAAATTATTTGTGATACAATCTATACTGTCATTTATTTTATTATTTATATAATAAAATAATATAAAAATAATAATTAGCTGATCGCCTTTTATAATTAAAACACTTTTTTTTATCAAAATTAAATAATTAAAATCGCTGCCTTTTATAATTAAAACCGATGTTGTGGCTCAGTAAACTAGTGCATATAAACAATAGCTGAATCAGCAATCAAGGCTAAAATAAATCATGGCTAGTTTTTTAGGTTAGCCCAGATTTAAAGTGAAATTTTTCCTAATTTTTAACTAAAAATCATAATATTATTAAAATTTTCGGTTTAGCCCAACCCCCTTGTTTCCCTTTATATGCATCTATATACATCATTATTAAACCACAAATGCAAATTTATTCGTTTTAAATAAAATTTCTATGAATTGTATAAAAACTTATTTAAACATAAATCATTTGATTTCAAAAATATAATTATTATTAATGTGCATGTTATATTTTAATACCAAAAATTATTTGTGATACAATCTATATTATCAATCAATACTATTATATAATAGATGAAACATTAAAAGTTTGGTTGGTATGATACATTTTGATTTTACTTAATTGCCCATAATTAAATATATTTCGTGTTTTTACTTAATTAACCTTACTTAGTTATAGAAACATATTATTAAATAATAATATTAACTATTTATAAAAAATTACATTTTCACCTAAAATACATTATTTTTTCTATTTTTTCTAACAAATTCCCCTAATTTTTCAAATATATCACGGACAATTACCTTTTTTAACTAAAACATGTTAGTTTTTCTATTTTTGCTTACTAAAACACCCCTTTTTCCAAAAATATCACGGACAAATCTTTAGTTATTTATTTTTAAACCTATTTTAATATTATAATTATTTTTTAAAAATTTACCTATTTCAACATGTCTACTTATTTTTCTTAATAAATACAATTACCTATTTATAACCTATTACCTTTTCAGCTAAAACACATTATATATTTTTCTAACAAAGTCTTTCCTTTTCTAAATATATCACGAGAAATTGCCTTTTACAATTTATTTTTTCTATTTTTCTCACTAAAATCATTATTTTTCCAAAATTATCACAGGAAACCATTTATTTATTTATTTTAAAACGTATTTAAATACATTTAATTATTAAATTTTAAAACCTCATTTTCCAAAAATATCACGGGCATTTACCTTTTTAAACTAAATATATATATATTACATTTTTTATTTTTTCTTACTAAACCCCTCATTTTCCAAAAATATAATGGAGAAACTCATGCTTATTTATTTAAAATCTGTTTTAATGTTTTTAATTAATTAAAAGTGTTTAGCTATTTTAACATTCCAACTTATTTTTTGAACAATTACAATTAATAAAATATTAAAAAAAATAACAATTAACAATCCGTGCATCGCACGGGTTTTAATCTAGTATTATTAAAGTCGAAACATTGAAAATTTTGGTTTTCGGTCATTTATTTTATTATTTATATAATAAAATAAAATAAAAATAGTAACTAGCTGATCGCCTTTTATAATTAAAACACTTTTTTTTAATCAAAATCTACCACTTTACAAAAAATATCACGGACAATTATTTTTAAATTAAAGCATAATATCTTTTATATTTGTTCTCACTACAAAAGCTACTCATTTTCCAAAAATATCACGGATAATTACCTTTAAATTAAAATATATTACCTTTTATATTTATTCTCACTAAAATCTATCTTTTCCAAAAATATCGGTTTCAACCCTTAATTATTTATTTTAAAACTTATTTTAATGATTTTTATTATTTAAAAGAGCTTATCTATTTTAACACGTCAACGTTTTTTTTATAACAAATACAATTAATATTAAATTCTTATATATAATAAGTGTAAGGGAGATTTTATCCAAAATTTTGGTTGGTCCTCAGTACCGCCAAAATAATCTCAACCGTTGAATTTAATATTTTTAAAAATAGACGATCAAGATTATATCATATAAAATATAAATTATTATCTAAAAAGGATATAAGTTAAAAGTGGAAGTATTAGTATTATAATTTGATTAGAAGTAATTATATTCTATTACGTTAAATAATTTCAATCGTTGAATTTAATATTTTTAAAAATAGACGATCAAGATTATATCATATAAAATATAAATTATATACTACATATAATAAAAGTAAGATGAATAATAAGAAAGTATTACCAAAGGTCTCGGTACCCATTAACAACTTATTATTTTTACGTGCTAATTTTGTATTGAAAACAATGCGTATTTCGTATATTATTATATTTAGAATTAGCTTTCTACAATAAATCGATAATAAAGTTATTGTCTACGCTACCGTTCTATTTGATTAGATGAATATTTAAAATTTAAAAAATTAGGTTGCCGGTAATCAAGGGGTGCTTCGTACACTAACATTGGCAAGCAACATACAATTAGACATGAACTAATTAGTTCTGTCAAAAAAAAAAGACACTAAATACGAACCCAAGTACATATTATGCTTTCTTCTTTTGAATCCATATTATACAGGAGTATTAAAATTGTTGGAAAATTTATTTTATTTCGATTTTCTTATAACATTCTATTACATTTATAGGATTAGTTTTAAATTAGAATTTATTTTTAAATTAGAATTTAAGATTAATATATGTCATAAATTTTGTGTAATGATATTAATTCGTTCTACTGCAATACATAATATATTAATTTCACTTTGCTGCAAAACTCAACTTTTTTTGTGAACTAAAATATGGTGTACTTATACATTACACATTATATACAGACTCGTCTCAAACTTTACAGGGCCATGTGCTAATTATAAAATTAGACCTTTAATTTATTCAAAATTTAAACAAGCTATATATAATAAATATATTTTCAACACTTTTACATGACAATTTCCTAATTATTAGGCGTGATATTTGAAGAGACATCAGAGAAGTTATTGATTATGGATGTGAGTAACTGAATAAGTCAATTTTGGTGGGATTTTGCTGATAATTAGATGGACATATATAGAATATTTACATAGGCTTTTCTGATTTGGGGGCCCTAATAATTTTTGGGGCCCTGTGCTATTGGGTTCATTGCACACCCTCCTAGACGACCCTGATTATATACTATTAAATTAAATCCTTATATATAAAAAACATAAGGGAGATCTATCCAAAACTTTGGTCCGATCCTTGGTAACGCCAAAACAATCTCAACTGTTGAATCTAATATTTTTAAAATTAAATGATCAAGATTATATTATATAAAAATAGAAATTATTATCTAAAAATGATATAAGTAAAAAATGGAAATATTAGTATTAGAATTGGATTTGAAGGCTCCATTTGTTTTGTTGAAAAATATTTTCCAAAAAATATTTTCTGAACTTTCCGGCATTTGTTTGGCTTTTGGAAAATATTTTCCAGGAAAATGTCTTTTGTGTGTTTGTTTGACGTTTTAGAAAATTTTTCCAAATTTTCCTGTGTTTGTTAGGTTTTCGAGAAAAGAAAATATTTTCCAATATGAGAAATTTCTTTAAGAAATTCATGAGTTTTTAGAAAATGACTTCCCCTTTTCAGAACGGGGAAATATTTTTCAAAATGAACAATTTCTCACTTTTATTCATAATATTTTCTGAAATTTTTTCAGATATATTTTTCCCAGAATTTTTTTTCGCGAAATTTCTTTCCAAAAAAAAAAATTAGAAAAAGTTTTTTGGGAAATTTTTTCCAAGAAATTTTTTTCGTGAAATATGTCCCTTCCCGATAAATTTTTTCCGTTGAATTTATTTCTGAAAAAAAAAATCCGAGATATTTTACCGATTTTTTTTTTTGCAAAAAAACAATTTCTAGGAATTTTTTTCTTGAGAATTTTTTTCAGGCTCAATTATTTTTCCCAGAAAAACTTTTCAAGAACTTTTTGGAAAATAATGAAAAAATATTTTCCAGGAAAATAGCTTCCATGGAAAATATTTTCCAAAATCAAGTTATTTTCCGGCAAACAAACGGACCCGAAGTTATTATAACTATTACATTAAATCATTATATATAACAAGCGTAACAAAGATCTTATCCAAAATTTTGATCCTTTACCGTCAAATCAATAAGTACCGTTGATCTTAAAATAGATTAATGAGAACCATTAGATCTAATATTAAAAAAAATATTTTAAATATATAAATTTAATATCAATAGGTTTTCTAAGTTGACTAAAATTCTCAATATAAAAATTCACAAGTTCAATTTCTAAGTTGAGTAGGTTTATTTTATTGTTGGTCTATACTTTAATTCTAAGTTGAGTAGGTTTTCTTTATTTTAATTCTTTTCCTGAGTTGAATAGAACTATCATTAAAATTCTAAGTTTAATTCTTTATTTCAATTTCAGGTTAATTTTAATTGGGGGAATTTTTTTTGTTAAATCATCACTAGATTAGAGATTATTTTGTGAGTTTTGTGGGCTATAAAATCGTTTAAATCTTATGTTTAGAACTCAAACCTCAAAACAGAACATAAGTAATGTATTAAGTGTATTGAACGTAATAAATAAAGTTTAAAACTAATAACATAAAATTATTAAAAAATTACGAATTAACATAATTACAAATATTAAAAAAACCATACATTGCATGTGTTATAAACTACTAATATTAAAAACCTTAAGCAATCAACCAGGCCCGGCTTATATCATGAAGAGGCCATGTTCAAATATTATAAAACGAGGCCCCTGAACATGCACATGATTTTAATTAATATTTTTTAACTAAATTTTTGTAATTTTTTTTTTTTGCAGTATTTTGGTAACATACATATATATTTTCCTATACAATTCTAAACAAATAGAATTAGTTTGAATAAATTGAGACCAACATTTTTCTTCTTTTCTTTGTTAGATTTTGTTATATGTCATTATTATTCAATTTTAGTAATTTTATATAAGTGATTATCGATATTATACTAATAAAGTATAGAATTAATTGATTATGTTTAAAGTTAAATAGAGAATCACGTTGATGGAAAATAAAGTAAAATTAATTGATTATATTTTAAATTAATTAATTAATTTAATAAATAAATTAATTCTGAGAGAATTAATTTATTAATTAAATTGATTAACAATTTAAAAGAAGATAACTTAACAACATAGTATCTCTCTATCTTCTGAAGACCACTAAATATAGATGAATTAATTCCACTGATTGATGTCGTCATTCGATGCACTGTCTGGTTTCATGAATAACTGAATTCAATGATAATTCTTCATCTTTAAAACATTTAAAGCTGTGGCTTCTTTCCTTTAGCTTTGACTAAACTCTGTATCCTGTACTTCTTTTGTCACCAACTGGAAATCTCTGTCACTGTAGCAAATCCACCTTCTTGAATACTTCACTGAGACTTGAACAATAAATTGAACTTTTTTCAATGTAGAATAACTTCAAGTCTGTAGATGACTTTAGTTCTCCATTCTCTTGACAGATAAAACTCTCTGAGATTCCTGTGACATATTAACTTATTATTTACTTATTACATACTTGTTTAAATTAAGTTGTTTCCTCGGAATATTAATAGGCCTAAACATATGCCTTTCAATCTCCCCCTATTTGTTTGTTAGAGAATAACAATCAAATACCTAGAGGATAACTCAACTAACTTAAACAAGAAATAGAAATGACTTTTAAGAGCCAAGTAAATAACAAGAAAAGTTCTGGTTTATATATAACAATTCCAGATTCAAACATAACAGATAAATACAAGATAGTTGTTCCTCTAGCCTGAACAAGTGATAACATAGATTCTATCTTGATCTACCTAAGCATAACAAAGATGTATACATTAAAAACTTATGCTTCCTTCACTGATTTCTCCTTCTTCTTCACTTTCTTCAACTTCTTCTAGCTTTTCCAACAATTCTTCATCAAGAACTTTATCTGATTCAGAAGCAAAACTTGATGGCATGATTGGTTGAGGAGTAACTTTCTTGAGTCTGTTCTTGAGTTGAGAATATCTCTTGATTTTGTGCTCACAGTACTCCTTGATGATGTCAGCAAACTCAGTCTTCTTTTCAGAAGCAAAACCAGAAGTCCTTAGCAGATGTTCAATGTGAACTAATCTTGTGGCAGTAACAGAAGCTAAGGATACTGGATCTAGTCCTACAGTCTGAACAGAAGTGCCTTGGTAGAATTTAACTTCAAGTGGCACATCTATAGTTTGAGGACTGTTTCTGCTGGCATACTCCCTTAGCCTTTCATTCAGAAGAACGTTGAGATGAGAAGTTTCAAGTGTCTTGCAAATCAACACCCAGAGTTCTGATACAGTTCTTCTCACCAGAAGGTCAAATGAAACAATGAATGACCCTACATTCTGACAAGAGACAAAGATTTGGGGTTCTTCTAACACTCTACTATAACCAATACCTACCCTGGTAATCTCTTTCTTCAAAGCCTTGATGTACATGTTATTATCAGGGTTAGCACTGCTAAAGGATTTCAATACCTTTATGAATTGAGCATCATTGTTAGAAGACTTCTGGGGCTTTGCAAATAACTCCCTTGCCTGATCCCATCTCTCTCCAATCTTCAACTTGATGTCCATCCTCCTATCCTTGACTTTAAGACTATGAAGACTTTGTTTGACTTCATGCTCAGCCTTTTGAATTTTAAGCTTCTGGGAGATGATATCAGCTACTCTAACATTCTCCTCTTCTCTCCTCCTTATTTCTGCCCTTTCCTTGAGAATCTCCATTTCAAAGGCAGGATCTGGATTGTACAAATCATCTTGATCATCCCAGTCCTCCACATTCAATTCACCTTCTTCACCATCTGCTTGATCACTATCAGACTTTGTATATTCTTGCTCACCTTGAAAAACAAACTCATCATCATGTAGCACTCCTTGATCAACAGCTTTTCCTTTCCCCTTATCCTTTACTCCTACTGATGTTCATCAACAGTCTCCTGAATTGAGTCTACCCTAGTTGAAATAATAGGAATCTGCTTGACAGCCTCCCTGATCTCAGCATTAGAAACTATCAGCTCTGACATATCTGAAGCCATCAATACCTGTGATTCTTGAACAGCATTCATTTTGGGGATCAATGTGACCTTCACTCCTTCTATGTCATCTCTAATATGACCCAGCTGATTAGTTACAGAGGTGGAAGAAGAAGACTGTTCAACCACTTGTGCCTTTAGAATTTCTTTTTCAGCCTGGGTCTCTTGAAGTTGTTTCTGCAGACCAGCTATTTGAGCCAATAAAGAAGCAGTGTATGTGTCATTGTGTGCACTCATCTCAATTTCTCTCGATAGTGTTTCACTCACCTCACGTGCTTGTGTATCGCTCTGTGTTTGTCTCTCAGAACTAACCACTAGCTGTCCATCCTTGTTTGGAGTTGAAGTACCTGCAGAAAAAATCACCATAGCCCCTTCTTGAGAGGTCACTGGTGGTGCAATGGGAGTTCGCGAATCCCAATCCATGGTAAAGTCCAAAAATTCATCCGAAATTGAAAACTGAATTGCTTCAGGGATGGACTTACCATGTTGCCCTTCACTTTCTCCAGTTAAAACTGCGAGTGAAGAATCCCTTAGGGGAGCCAGAGATGTTCCCTCTGGGAGGGGAGAAAATGGTTCTGTTATAGTGGGCAAAGAACCAGATTTTCCCTCTGAAGCCTGTGAAGGCTCTTCTACCGTGACAATGGTAGGCACTGTTTCAACAAGCATTCATATGTGCTCTCCTCTCAGAGTGTCCTGTGCATGAGTCTCTACTATAGTTTCAGAAGTATTTGCTCCCATTGTGATTAATGGGAGAGTGTTTGACTCTGTACAGAATGCCAAGGCCTGATGGCGAAATTCAATAGATTCATCCTGTTGAGAGGATGTCTCTAATAACTGTTCATTGGCCTTTTGAGAATCCATATCCTTTTGGGAGGATACAGACTGGCTTACAGATGCCTCAAGGAGTGTTCTTCTCTTCTTTAGTGGAGGAGGCAGAGCTGTGGGATCACTCACATTAAAATCTACTTCAAGTTGTTCTCTCAATCTTGTTGTAGCTGGTTGTTCTAGGGGAGCGGTCAATGGATTTGACTCTGTGTGTAGCTCTATGACCGGGGACAGAGATTGTGGTTCTACAATCCCTTGGTCAATCCTAAGAACCTCTTGGGTTAGTGGAGCAGTTGAGAGAGGATATATTACCTGAAGTGCCATGGTGTTAGGAGGCACCATTGAAGTTCCTGCTGACGAGGATCCAACCACTGGATGTTCAATAAAGAGAAGAGGTAACTGTGGTTGCAGAATCTCTCGCATATATGATTGTGGAACTACAGTTCTCCTTCCAGACCTGGAACTGGTGGACCAAGTTGAATATATGAAAGGATTAGTGTGTGCGGGGACTTGAAAAGGAGTGTTTTGAAAAAGTGTTTTATGTTCATCAGAAAGAACATGATTCAACACTAGAGAAAGGAAACGAGAATAAAAGCATCTAACTTTCTTTCCATTCTCAATATCTCTAGTGTAATTGAAAATCCTCCTTATCAATAGATCCCACACAAGAGTTCCTATGTCCAATCTTAGGTTGAAAACAGCAGCATATGCAATGTTTTGTAAGACAGAAGTGATGACTGGAAATTTGTTTTTGATAGAATTACTAAAAACTTTGGCTAGGCAGTCAAAGAACAAATCCCACTCACATGCTAGATTACCCTTATTCAGACGAGGAAGAACAATATTTCCTTGGTAATCAATACTAGAGAAAAATTGAACTAACTCGTCATCAGTAGGGAATCCAACAAGATTATCAAGTGGAAAATGAAGTACTTGACAAAAGATCTCCTTAGTTACTGTGTACTGAGCATCAGAAATATTAAACGTGAAAGATTGCATATCTTCAGCAACAACAACAGTTAAGCATAATAGACGAAGGGGTTCAATCTTTAAATCAACAGAAGCAGTGATAGCATAGCTAACAATTGATTGTTCATTTAAAAATCGAATCCACGGCCTAAAACGTTCAACAGAACACGTAAGGGGATCACAATAGCCAACGTAATTATTAAAACGTTCAACAACAAACTCAGCAGCCATTTTAAAAAAAAATAAGAAAATAAAATAAAATAAAGCAGTAATTAATAATAATATTAAACATAGAAGAAACAAAATCCCAAGTAATTCACAAGAAAAATTTGCAATAGTTCGTTGTTCTAGGAATAAAACACAAACTAGAGCAAAGTTAACTAAGTAAAAACTTGAGTTAGAAAGGAATGAGAGAAAAAGAACTTCAGGTTATCAGCTATTTATAGGCAGAACTACTGATGGGCTCGGTATGACCTATGGGCAGGTCATACCGAGAAAACATTTCAGGTCATACCGAGAAATAACTAAACAAACCTGAGGTCATACCGAGTTTTTCCTAAATAATAAATAAAAATAAAAACATATAAAATCAAAATCCAGTATGACCTTAAGAGAGGTCATACCGAGAATTAATATGAACTGGGAGAAGGTCATACCGAATTCTTAAAAATAAAATAATAAAAAAAAAACTAACAGAAAATAAAATAAAATGCCAATATGACCAAACAGAAGGTCATACCGAATTTTATTTGAAAAGAAACGATAACAACAGAAAATATTAACAGAATATTTTATAAAAAAAAACCCTGAAACAAATGCAGAAAATTATAAAAGAGCATTAAACTAATATAAACCTGCAGAAAAATTTAAACAACAATACTTACAATCCGGAAAAAAAAACTTAAATGATTCTAAATAAATATATTTTCAATAAAAATACATTTCTCCACATAAAAATGAGAAAGATATTTTTAAAGAAAATAAATTATTCAGAATATTTAAATTAACAAGCTTTAAACAATAAACATGGATTGGCAATATTTAACATCTTAAATTTATAAGAGAAAATGATTTAGATAAGAACAAACCTACTAGAGACATTGTCAATCACTAAGACTGTTCAACATACCCAATTTACCAACTAACCTGGTAAATGTGGATTCGTCAACAGATTTAGTGAAAATATATGCAGTCTGTTCTTCAGTGGGTACAAAGTGTAACTCCACAGTTCAATTCATAACATGCTCTCTGATAAAATGATACCTGATATCAATGTGCTTCGTTCTCGAGTGCTGCACAGGGTTGTTGGAGATTTCTATGGCACTTGTATTATCACACAGAATGGGAATTTTGTCTAATGCAAAGCCATAGTCCTTTAATTGATTCCTTATCCATAAGATCTGAGCACAACAGCTTCCAACAGCAATATATTCAACTTCTGCTGTTGAATTGGAAACTGTTTGCTGTTTCTTGCTATACCAGGAAATCAACCTACCTCCTAGAAATTGACAACTCCCAGAGGTACTCTTTCTATCCACAACACTACCTGCATAATCAGAATCTGTATATCCAACAAGATTAAAACCAGAATCTTTAGGATACCAGATACCTAGATTAGGTGTACCCTTAAGATATCTCAAGATTCTTTTCACAGCAACGAGATGTACATCTCTGGGGTCCGCTTGGAACCTTGCACACAAGCATGTATCATACATAATATCTGGTCTACTAGCAGTAAGATAGAGTAAGGAGCCAATCATACCTCTGTAGCTTGTAACATCTACCTTGATATATTTGTCAGAAGCTCCAAGTTTGATGGCTGTTGAAGATGGAGTCCTTGCTGATGCTGAATCCTCCATGTGATATTTCTTGAGGAGTTCTTTGAGATACTTGGATTGCCAAATAAATATTCCATTTGACCTTTGACTTACTTGCAATCCAAGAAAGAACTTCAGCTCACCCATCATACTCATTTCAAACTTACTCTGCATTAGCTTAGCAAATCTCTTACAGAGATCATCATTAGTAGACCCAAATATGATGTCATCCACATAGACTTGGACTAATATCATATCACCTTTATGTTTCTTTGAAAAAAGAGTTTTGTCTATGATACCTCTAACAAAACCATTTTCTAAAAGAAAACCAGAGAGAGTGTCATACCATTTTCTTGGGGCTTGTTTGAGACCATAGATAGCCTTGAAGAGAAAGTACACAAAGTCCAGCAGCTCCTGATTTTCAAAGCCAGGGGGCTGTTCCACATACACTTCTTCATCAAGCTCACCATTCAGGAATGCACTCTTAACATCCATTTGATAGACTTTAAACTTGGAATAAGCAGCAAATGCTAAGAACATCCTGATGGCCTCAAGTCTAGCCACTGGTGCATAGGTTTCATCATAATCAATGCCTTCAGCTTGTGAATACCCTTGTGCAACCAGTCTTGCCTTGTTCCTTGTAACAATGCCATCCTCATCTAGCTTGTTTCTGTATACCCATCTTGTACCAACTACTTTCTTGTTTCTTGGCCTGGGTACCAGTTTCCAGACTTGCTGTTGTTCAAACTGATTGAGTTCATCTTGCATAGAAATCACCCAATCTGGATCAGTCAGTGCCTCCTCAGTTTTCTTTGGCTCCATTTCAGATAGAAATGCTGAATAGTGACATTCATTCTGAGTAGCACTTCTAGTTTTAACTCCAACCTCTGGATCACCAATGATCAGCTCAAAAGGATGAGCTCTATTCCATACCGTCTGTCTAGGAAGATTTGATCTTGATGATTCGCCTTGAAATTCACTTTGATGTTGTGAGTGACTAGATGATCCTTCATTTGCTCCCCCTGAGTTGTTGCTTGATTGCCTTGATGATTCTTCTCCAGTGTTGGTGGTATCTCCATTGTTACCAGTGTTTCCACCACCACCACCATGATCATTATCATCATTGTTATTATCATTACCAGCAATAACTTCAGGTGGGGCTACATCATCTGATTCTGAGTCTGACAAGTCATCAAACTTCAGCTTTTCAGATGTGTCTTCTTTTTGGATATTAGGGAGCTTAGTGTCATCAAAAGTAACATTGACACTTTCCTTTACTGTGTGACTACCAACCAAGTAGACTCTGTAAGATCTTCTGGAATAACCAACAAAAATAGCTTCTTGTGCCTTGGCCTCAAACTTGCCACGTTTAACATTGTCATCTAAAAGCACAAAGCATTTTGCTCCAAATACATGAAAGTACTTGACAGTTGGTTTCTTGTTGTTCATGATCTCATACGGAGTCTTCATTAAGTCCTTGTTGATTAAAGTTCGATTCTGAGTATAACAAGCTGTATTCGCTGCTTCAGCCCAAAAGTACATTGGAAGTTTAGACTCGCTTAACATAGTCCTTGCAGCTTCAATCAATGTACGATTCTTTCTTTCCACTACTCCATTTTGTTGAGGAGTTCTAGGAGCAGAATACTGTCTTGTTATTCCTTTATCAGCACAAAAGTCATTTAGAATTGCATTCTTGAATTCAGTACCATTATCTGACCTTATGGCTCTCATAGGGAATCTAGAATCCAGCTCAATCAACTTTATATGGTCAATCACCAGGTGTGGGGTCTCATCCTTGGAATGTAGGAATAAAACCCATGTATATTTAGAAAAGTCATCAACAATCACAAGTGCATATTGTTTCTTTGACATGGACATCACATTAACTGGACCAAACAAATCCATGTGCAGTAGCTGAAGTGGTTCAGTTATTGATGATGTGTCAGTGCCCTTGTGAGAAGCTTTCTTTGACTTTCCTTTCTGACATGCCTCACACAGTCCTTCCTGTGTAAATTCCATCTGAGGCAAACCTCTAACCAATTCCCTCTTGACTAAAGAGTTCATGGTTTTGAAGTTAAGGTGAGACATCTTCTTGTGCCATAGCCAACTCTCATCTGATGAAGCTTTAGCAAAGAAACATCTAACTTCATCTTGAGATTCAGAGTGCAGATCAGCTATGAACAAGTCACCTTTCCTTACTCCTTGAAGAGTAGGTTTTCCATTCTTCTTGTGAAGGATCTGACATTTCTCTCTTTCAAAGGAAACAACATATCCTCTGTCACAGAAATGACTAATGCTGAGAAGATTGAATCTCAGACCTTCCACAAATGATATATCTTCAATGATAACATTTCCAAACTTCAAACAGCCATATCCTTTCGTAATACCCTTGCTGTTATCTCCAAAGGTAACTACTGGGCCAGCTTTCTCAACCAAATCTGATAGCAGGGCTCTACCTCCGGTCATATGCCTTGAACATCCACTGTCAAGAATCCACATAACACGGTTTACCTGTTTAACTCCCCGCAATATCAAATTGATTAGACCTTCTTCGGAGCCCAAAATTGATTGGGTCCGGCATACTTAAAGAACTGGCCTTTGTCAGGCAAAACAACCTTTTTAGCTACAACTACTTCATCCTTTTTCACAAAAGAGCGTTTCCATTTATAGCCAGCCTTAACACATTTCTGAGTAGGCTCAGGGATAAATGAATCCACTATAGTCTTAGGAGGACTAGTAGTCTTAGCTTTAACATGCTTCTTATTATTAGCATGTTGACGTGGAGCAGTCTTATCACTAGATACATGCTTACTATTAAAATAAGCATACATAACATTGAAAGCACAAGACATGCAATTAATCACACCACATGCTTTATGAGAAGAATTAACAACAGACATGTTATTTTACAGTTGTTTTGATCCAACTTATGGATATCTGATTTAGTCTTTTTAGTTGTAGCAACTTTGACTGGAATATCAGATATACACTTTTTGGACTGTTCAACTTCCAAAGCAAGATCTTCTTCACGAATCTCCTCTGCAATGATGATAGAGTATTCATTCAGATGATCTGCCTTGGACTCCTTACAGAAGGGTGTTTCAATACCCTTAAGCACATATGGAACACCCCTTCCTTCAGATCTGACTCTACAAGGGGAATTAATTCCAAGCAATCCAATGGCCTCATTATAATCATAACCTATACTGACATGATTACCCATAGCTTGTTTATTGAGAATCTCTTTAGCAGTCTTGCAAGAATTAAAGTAAGCATTGGCTTTAGTATTAAGCTCACTATTCTTTTCTTTAAGAATGGTTTCCAGTTGAATATAACATTTGACCCTATTCTCAAGAAATGCAATTTTCTCAATAAGTTCATCCTGATTAACATGCACTAGTTTTAATTCTTTTATTTCCTTTTCAAGATTTGTGTTTAAAAGAATTATTCTATCATTTTCAGTGCGTGCACACTCTAAGGTGCCACCAAGATGACGAATCATTTCAGTATCAGTAAACTTTACCTCTGACATGTATGCAGATGAAGTGCTTGCCTCTTTAGCCACTAAAGTAAGGTTCCCAATCTCACCTGCTTCTTCATCACTGTCAGTGTCATCCCAACTCTTTCCCTCAGCAACATAGGCTTTCCAAATCTTGTTCTTCTTGCTAGAATCAAATGTGTTTCTAGTCACTTGCTTTGGCTTTCTGCATTCAGTAGCAAAGTGACCCAACTCATTGCAATTGTAGCATCTGATTGTGCTCCTTTCCACAGTTCCAGTTTTGTAGCCACCCCTTGTGCCACTTGAAGAGGAAGACCCACCTCTCTGAAATCCGGGCCTGAACTTAAGATTCAGATTCCTCTTGAATCTGAACTTCCCAAACTTCCTGACTATCAAAGCCAAATCACCATCCTCCAGCTGATCAAATTCTTCTAAAGAATAGAAGTCACCACCAGATTGATCACTGGATGTTAATCCATATTCAACATCAATAACATTCATGTTAGAACTGGAAGGTTGAACAGCCTTCACTTCCAGTTTATGTGGGACTTCAGCAGCCAGTGCAGTAGAAGTACTAACAATCTTCCCAGTTCCATACAACTCCCTTTGTTGAATCTGCTCCAGCTCATAGGTCTTCAGAACACCATACAATCTCTCCAAAGCAATCTCATTCATATCTCTTGCTTCTCTAATGGCAGATATTTTGTGCTCCAAATGAGGTGGAAGTGTAAGAAGGAACTTCTTGTTAATCTCCTTGTTGGTGTAGTGCTTCCCATTGAGATTCAGATCATTGATTAATTTGTTGTATCTCTCAAAAACCTGAGAGATACCTTCACCAGGGTTTGATCTGAAATGCTCATATTGTGAGGTGAGAATTTCCAGCATATTCTCCCTAACTTCCTCTGTCCCCTCATTGATTATCTCTATGGTTGCCCAAATGTGTTTGGCAGTATCACAATTTAGGACATGATTATGCATGATAGGATCAAGACAATCAATAAGGATCAACTGAAGACAGGAATCTAAGGTAACATCCTCTTTCTCATCAGGAGTGTAATCCTTGGAATCTTTAGGGTACATTCTAGCAACCCTAGTCACAACATTATTCTCAATGAGTTCTCCTTCAATAATCATAGGGACTTTGGGACCGTTCTTCAGCACATCAATGTATTTAGGATTTGCAACCTTAAGAAATAGGAGCATTTCCTTCTTCCACATTGGATAATGCTCCTTGCTGAACATTGGGATTTTGACTGTACCCACTTTTTGTGTAGTAGACATCTTTTGAGATTTTTAAGAAAAATAAAAAATCAGAGTTTAAGAAAAATCTCAAAACAATTGGATCTTTGATTTGTATATCAATCAAAAGGCTCTGATGCCAATTGTTAGGGCCTGATAAGTTTGTAGAAAGGGGGTTGAATACAAACTATACCGATATATCGAATTTGTCCTTTGAATAATATAACAATTGAGAACAAATTAATGCGGAATATAAATGAAACAAGATTCAAGTTAAATATAACTTATATTAAACTTGAAGGGTGTTGCAAATACAATAAGGATTACAAAGTATTTATCTCAAACTAATTAATACAAATTTAGAATAAATTCGACATGAACTTTTCTAATATTTGTAATAAAAAGATCGAATGCTAAGAGCAAGTTCGAGATAAATTCTAGGGATAAAAATCCGCTAGATAATCAAAGCAATACAAGTGAATTGATTCTCAAAGATTTAATATTACAAACAAACAAGAATTTAATTCACTGGCCGGAAGGAATTTGCTTTGCAGTTGAAGTTCATAAGACAGTTGAGAGAGTTTTGATGTTTAATGCTTCTGTGTCTTTTCTTCTGTGTCTGTTCTTCTGCACAGCCTCAGGTCATGTATCATTTAGTTTGCCTTGTATGACCTTTTAAATAAATCAAAATGATTTATTAAAACAATCAAAAACACTTGTATGACCTGAGAATAAAGTTCGGTAGAACCTGCTTCATCAAATAGAACCTTCAAAAACTGTCCGGTATGACCTGAAGTTTTTCTACCAACTACTTGGTAGAACCTGAAAAGCAATTTGTATGACCTACCAAACTATCCTTGTATGACCTGACACACAGACCTGACAACACTCGGTAGAACCTGAAAAATGACCTGTATGACCTGATTAAATTCGGTATGACCTGCCTTAATTAAAACAAGGTCATACCGAGAATAATATAGGTCATACTAGTTATTAAGATAATTTCTATTAAGTAATTTAGTTAGATTAAATTGTAAATTAAATTAATTCTTTTCTAGAATTAAGCTAATAAATAATTTAAACAACCAAATTAATTAATTAATTAATTTAATAAATAAATTAATTCTGAGAGAATTAATTTATTAATTAAATTGATTAACAATTTAAAAGAAGATAACTTAACAACATAGTATCTCTCTATCTTCTGAAGACCACTAAATATAGATGAATTAATTCCACTGATTGATGTCGTCATTCGATGCACTGTCTGGTTTCATGAATAACTGAATTCAATGATAATTCTTCATCTTTAAAACATTTAAAGCTGTGGCTTCTTTCCTTTAGCTTTGACTAAACTCTGTATTCTGTACTTCTTCTGTCACCAACTGGAAATCTCTGTCACTGTAGCAAATCCACATTCTTGAATACTTCACTGAGGCTTGAACAATAAATTGAACTTTTTTCAATGTAGAATAACTTCAAGTCTGTAGATGACTTTAGTTCTCCATTCTCTTGACAGATAAAACTCTCTGAGATTCCTGTGACATATTAACTTATTATTTACTTATTACATACTTGTTTAAATTAAGTTGTTTCCTCGGAATATTAATAGGTCTAAACATATGCCTTTCAATATAAATTTGAATAAATATACTTAAAATATATGTCTTTTGCACAGGATAAATGCAGAAATAACTGGAAATTGGATGAAGTTGACGGGGCTTGCTAAAATTAATGAAGAAAAATATACCATTTTATGAAATGTTAATAATTGGATGGAACATCTTAAAAAGGAAAGTGTTGACAATCTGTTGGGACAGAGGGAGTATATTTTATCCATAGTTCTGGTCGTCACGGTACAATAGCACAAAAAATAAGAATAGTTCAAGTTTAAAATAAATAGATGATAATTATGAGTTGTTCGAACTCCATTAACGACTTATAAAATATATAAATTAATATTTTTATCACTAAATATATTAAAAAAGAAAGTTCGGAGTTTTGGTCGTTAAGGGACGATAATATTACAAAAAAGTAAGTATCATTGGATCTTAAAATAAATAGATTATAACCGTTTAATATAATATCGAGTACTCCCTCTGTCCCTCTCATTTCTTTACAGTTTTTTTTACATTGATTGGCATGTATTTTAAAGCTCCTATAAAGTATAATTCTACAACTTATTTTCAAATTTTTTTTTTCTAAATAAAAATTTAAACATTATACTTTTATTCAGAAGAAAAATATATTTAAAATAATTTATGGAAATATATTTTATAGGAGCCTTAAAATGCGTGTCGAGCCCCCGTCCCCCAGTGTAAAGAACTCAGGGGGACAGAGGGAATAATATTTTATATGTTGATAAATAAATTATTTTTGTTAAATCCCAAGATTCAAAATTCGCCAATAAAATATTAAAAAGAAAATTGTATTTTAGAATTATAAATATTAATAAAATTACAAAATTAAAAATAATATGAATACTAATAAAAAATATGAATTAATATAATAAAAAATATTAAAAAAATATTCGTGCATTGCCCGGGATATAAACTAGTAATTAAAACACATCTAAAAATATCATGGACAATTACTTTTTTAAATTAAAACATGTTAGCGTTTCTATTTTTCATTACTATTAATATTATTTTAATAAATAATAAAATAATATTAATAATGCCACATTTATCTTTCTCGGCCCCATTTGTATTTTTTATTTATATTTTTTATGTTCCAATTAATATTTAAATTTCTCATTTTATAATTTATCATATTGATTTTTATTCTTTATTTAATATTTTCCGTTCCCATTAATTTTTTTAGTTTGTCAATTTTTAATCTCCTTTCATGGCCCGTGCATTAAAAGTTTTGGTTTTCGGTTATTTATTTTATTTAATAAATAATATAATAATATAAAAATAGTAACTAGCTGATCGTCTTTAATAATTAAAACACTTTTTTCTTACAAAATATACTCATTTTCCCATAATATCACGAGCAATTAACTTTAAATTAGAACATATTATCTTTTATATTTGTTCTCACTAAAATCTCTCTTTTCCAAAAATATCAGGTGCAAATCTTACATATTTATTTTAAAATCTATTTTAATGCTTTTAATTATTTAAAAAAGATTACCTATTTTAACATGACAACGTATTTTTTTAACAAATACAATTAATATAAATAAAACACTTCCAAAAATATCCCGAGCAAATTTTTTTTTTTGATTAAAACATGTTAGTTTTTCTATTTGTCCTTATTATTAATATTATTTTAATAAATAATAAAATAATATTAATGATGCCCCATTTGTATTCCTTATTTATTTTTTCTATGTTCCAATTAATATTTAAGTTTATCATTTTATAATTTATCACATTGATTTTTATTCTTTGTTTAATATTTTTCGTTTTCATTAATTTTTTTAGTTTGTAATTTTTTAATATCCTCTAATGCTCGTGTCTTGTATGGTTATAGGCTAGTATTTAATAATAATTATAATCATTTTCTATCTTGTATTTAGAATTGCACTTGCACTAAATAAACTCCTTATATATAATAAGCGTAAGAGAGATCTTATCCAAAACTTTGGTCGGTCACTGTACTACCAAAAGTATATGATCCGTTGGATTATAAAACTATAAATATTCAAATAGATAAGGACCGTTAGATATAATATTAAAAATTGTATTTGATTAATAACATGATAGTATTTAAATACTAAAAGGTGTATTTTGATAATTTAAACCAATTATAAATAGGTTTTCTATATTGAATAGAAATCTTTATGTAAAAAATCGTAATTATCTTTTCTCTTTAGTTTATGGATAGTTCCAGTTAGATAATAATTATTAAACCATCATTAAATTAAAGATAATTTTGTTAGCTTCGCGTGGGCCGTAAAATTGTTAAAATATGTTGTCTAAAACTCAAGATAGAGCCCAAACAGTAAAGTGATTATCTAAATTTTAATAATTTTTTTTAATTTAAAACAATTATAAATAGGTTTTATATATTGAATAGAAATTTTTATGTAAAAAATCGTAATTATCTTTTCTCTTTAGTTTATGGATAGTTCCGGTTATATAATAATTATTAAACCATCATTAAATTAAAGATAATTTTGTTAGATTCGCGTGGGCTGTAAAATTGTTAAAATCTGTTGTCTAAAACTCAAGATAGAGCCCAAGCAATAAAGTGATTATCTAAATTTTAATAATTTTTTATTATTATTGTAGCACCAATTTAATTTTTTTCTTAATTCTTTTAAATTTATAAATTCTATGTTTATTTCAATAAAATATTAAAATCAATTTAAGAAAAAATTAAAATCGATCTAGTCCGTGTACGACCACTATACGACCAAATTAATTATTACAGTTAGATCTTAAATAGATCGATGAGAATTGTTAGATCTAATATTAAAAAGTGTATCTGATTAATAATAGAATTATATTTAAATACTAAAAAGTATATTATGATAATTTAAAAATTTTCTATGTAAAAATTCTTAAATATCTTTTATCTTTAATTTATGTATAGTTCGAGTTAGATAATAATTGTTAAACCAAATATCAGATAACAATTCATATCGATTACAATATTAAAAATTATCAATATAATGCTAATGTATATCATATAATAATGATACATGTGGACCCTGCGTTATAAGAGACTTAGGAGAACTCATGTTCATGTACATGAATAAATTTAAACATTTTTTTTCTCAAGGAACATAACAATTTGATTAATCCAAATTATAATTATATTATTTTACATATAACAAACATAAAAGGATAATATCAAAATATTATTAAAATATTGAGGGTTTCATATTCATAAACAATAATTTTGAATATAATACTTAACCATCTTTTCTTTCCGGTTTATGGGTAGGTCAACTGGTCAAGTTAGATAATAATTATTAAATCACCATTAAAATTTAGATAATCTAAGAAAAAATCAAATCAACAAAGAATCAATATACTTATATAAAGGAGAAGACGGAGGCGGTGAGGTGGCGCTCTCAGATCGCTTCGTTATATTTTTCTAATTTTCTCAATTTTTTGAATTAATAATATTAAAAATTCGAAAAAATCTCAATTACCTTTTAAATGCTTACTAATAGAGGAAGCATATAATATTTTTGCATTTAAAATCTCTACTGATGGAGAAAGTAAAAATACAATAGATCTTTATTAATGGAGGAAACTAAATATCACTAATGGAGGAAACTAAATATTCAATTATAATAAAATGTAGACTTGATAGAACTTTCTTTTATTATTTTCAAAATTGATAGAACTTTCTTTGATTTAAAAAATTACAACTTCTTTATTATTTTCGAATTTGTAGGACTTGATAGAATTTTCTTTGATTTAGAAAATTACAACTTCCTTATTATTTTCGAATTTGTAGGCTCTTATGTTAATAATTTCAATTTTCTTTTTTATTATTTTCAATCTTGATATAACTTTCTTTTATTATTTTCAAACTTTTTGAAACTTGATAGAACTTTTTTTGATTTAGAAAATTACAACTTTCTTATTATTTTAACTAAATATTCGATTATAATATTCTTGCATTCAAAATATCTAAATTATAAAAAAAGTGTATTAACTTACATTATTTTGAACTTTCCTCTATTATTATCTAAATATTCTCATAATATTTTTTTCAGATGAAATTAATATCTTAACATTCTTTTCTTCTAAATTTTTTTATGTGATATAATAGAAAATACAGGAACGTTTTGGCAAATAAGAAGTTTGGAAATTAAATCGGTCTTGCATAAGAAATTAATTAATTAATAACAAAGATTAGAAAAAATCTCAATTGCATTTTAAATATTTACTAATGGAGGAAACTAAATATACAATTTCAATATTCTTGCATTTAAAATTTCTGCTAATGAAGAAATTAAATATACAATAGATCTTTACTAATAGGTGGCGCTCTCAGATTTTTGCATTTAAAATCTCTACTAATGGAGAAAATAAATATACAATAGATCTTTACTAATGGAGGAAACTAAATATCACTAATGGAAGAAATTAAATATTCAATTATAATATTCTTACCTTCAAAACATCTAAATTAGAAAAAAAGTATATTACCTTACATTATTTTGAACTTTCCTCTATTATTATCTAAATATTCTCATAATATGTTTTTAATGAAATTACTATCTTAACATACTATTCTCCTAAACTTTCTTTTTTTTATGTAATATAATAGAAAATACAGGAACATTTTGGTAAATAAAAAGTTAATAAATTAGATTGGTCTTGCATAAGAAATTAAGTAATTAATACCAAAAACTAGAAAAAAAACTCAATTGTCTTTTAAATATTTACTAATGGAGAAAACTAAATATACAATTTCAATATTCTTGCATTTAAAATCTCTACTAATAAAGGAAAATAAATATAATATTCTTGAATTTAAAATATCTACTAATAGAGAAAGTAAATATACAATAGATCTTTACTGATGGAGAAAACTAAATATCACCAATGCAGGAAACTAAATATTCGATTATAATATTCTTGCATTCAAAATATCTAAATTATAAAAAAAAGTGTATTACCTTACATTATTTTAAACTTTCCTCTATTATTATCTAAATATTCTCATAATATTTCTTTTCAAATGAAATTAACATCTTAACATTCTCTTCTCTTAAACTTTCTTCTTTTTTTTATGTGATATAATAGAAAATACAGGAACGTTTTGGTAAATAAAAAGTTAAGAAATTAGATCGGTCTTGCATAAGAAATTAAGTAATTAATATCAAAGATTAAAAAAAATCTCAATTGCCTTTTAAATATTTACTAATGGAGGAAACTAAATATACAATTTCAATATTCTTGCATTTAACATCTCTACTAATGGAGGAAAGTAAATATAATATTCTTGCATTTAAAATCTCTACTAATAGAGAAAGTAAATATGCAATAGATATTTACTAATGGAGGAAACTAAATATTCAATTATAATATTATTGCCTTCAAATATCTAAATTAAAAAAAAAAGTGTATTACTTTACATTATTTTGAACTTACCTTTATTATTGTCTAGATATTCTCATAATATTTCTTTTTAAATGAAATTACCATCTTAACATCCTGCTCTCCTAAACTTTCCTTTTTAATGTAATATAATAGAAAATACAAGAACATATTGGTAAATAAGAAGTTAAGAAATTAGAATCTTATTACGTTTGTTTGTATCCTAATGCAAGATCATATTAAAATCTTTGATAAGACAAGTTAATTGCTATTAGTGTTGATTGAGTTAAGACATAGATTAATAAGAAAGGAGATTCATCAATTAATCAGTTAAAATAATAGGTCGGGCAAGGTGATTTTCATGTACATTCAGTTGTGAATTGATTTATATGTTTATGTGTGTACGTTATTAGTTTTGAATTTATAGTTAAAAGTTGATAAACCTGTATACAAGTTAACTCGAAAGTGGAGAATTCATCATGTCTTCAAAAACAAATTTTATCATTGTTTTTTAACGTTTAGATAGCTATTGCTCTAATTTGTATGAGAAAAGATTATATCTTTTAGTAAAATATTTTTTGTAATTCATACAGATAAAAATTGTATATTAAGAAATTTATAGTGTATGTATTTCGAAAATATCATGTTAAGATTTATTCGACTGAAGAATTTGTGCATTTTTAACAAAATTCAATAAGTCGGTGCATCTATAACAAAAGTCATGAAAGAATAAGAAACATTGTGAAGAGGTCATTAATTTTTTATTTTTTTTAAAAGGAAGTGGTTGTTGTTGTTTTTTTTGTAATTTGTTTTGACAAAAAGATATCATTATTAATAAAAAATTCTTCCAGCAATAAAAATGATGTTTGTTCATATTTTTTGATTTTTTTTTACTGGGAGTAGATTTGGAGGTAGTGAAGATTTTAATAGATCTGAAGGTATAATTGTAGTTTTTGATTGAACGATCTAGAAATTTATATATATAATTCAAAAAAAAAACTTAATTTATATTAGAAATATTATTTTATTTAAAAACGTATTTTGTAGAATATTTTTTGAGAAAATTTAGAAATATTACTATAAAGCCGCTGCGAAGCGCGGCTTAGTAAACTAGTATAATAATACGAGGATAAAATTTTATAAAATTGTGCATATTTTTAATCCTATTTTATTAAGTTATAGATCATAACTAATCAAATATAATTTATTATTAAATAATAAATTATACGTAAATGGTGATTTTGTTTTATAAGCACTCATAGAGACCTAATTTCATTGTTAGCAGGACTATATTCATATTAAAAAAAAACCGTATTTTGAAATTGTAGACTCAGCTATAGAACAGACCTAACTTTTTTAACCTATATACATTGTAAATTATTAAATTCGAAACTTTAAAAGTTTGTTAATCAATTAGTACAGTACTTTTCTGAAAAATCGTACTTTACAAAAAATATTATCAAATAACCTATGTCTGAAAGAAAAAAAAATGAAAAAAATTCTTTTTTTTTTCAACAAAAAAACCTGTAAATTTTAATATGTTGTTGGTAGATTCAAATCTTAGATCATTATACATGATAATTTTACTGTTATATGTAATGTTTCTCAACAATTTAATTTGAAAGATCCAACGATTATGAATTGAGTGATCAAACAAAGCGACCACACTTATAAGAAAGCTTTCATTATTTAGTCTTTAATATAATAACATAGATATTTACGGGATATACTATAAAAAAAATGAATTTTATACAGAATTTTGATCGTCGCGGTGTACTACTTTAAAAAAAGAACTATTAAAAAAAAATATATATTTTAATTGATAATTTATTTTCTCAAAAGTTCAAAGTTCCCGCATCATTAACATATTACAAAAAAGAGTATATTATATTTTAGCAATAAATATTTAAAAAAAATTAAAAATTAAAAAAATTATAAATATTACGAAAAATTAATGATGTTATCCTGGTAGTTTGGTCCTAAATACCTCAAAAACATTCTCAACCGTTAGATCCAATACTTTTAAAAATAGATGATCAAGATTATATCATATAAAAAGAAATTATTATATAAGTTAAAAGATATTATATTAGGATTGGATTTTTCAAAAAGTTAAAACATAAAAATAGTTGTAATTAAATAAGGAAACCCATTTATAACCAAAATAATAAAAATCGTTTAATCTTAAATAGATAGGTGAAAACCGTTAGATTTAACATTAAAACCTGTATTTGGTTAATAAAGGTTATTCTAATAATCTAAACTACATATAAGTTAAGTAGATTTCCTAAATTGAATAGAATTCTCAACATTAAATTTCGTCACTTTATTCTCTTTTTAGTTTTAGAATAGTTTTTAATTGAAAAAAAAAACTATTAAACCACAACTAAATTAAAGATTATTTTGTGAATTTCATGTGAACCGTAAAATTGGTCAAATCTAACTTTTATAACTCGATATAAACAAATATTAAATTGAGCGTGTAAAATGTAATAAATATCAAATTTTTAACTATAATATTTTTTGGCTAAATCCTTTTTAACAATAATTTAATCATGTAAACTAATAACTTTTAAATATTAAAATATTCATTAATAAATATAATTATAAATATTAAAAGAACAATCGTGTGTTGCATCGTAATAAAAATATATAATTATAAACAAAATAATTATAAATAAAATTTAAGTAAATATAATTATAAACAGAATAATTATAAATAAAATTTAAGTAACCACGGGCTATGAGCTAGTAAAAAATAACAGCACTATACTTGGGCTGCTTCATAAAATTTTGGAACATCTAAATTCTAGGCCCTCAGTATCAAGCATTTGGGAGAAATGGTAAGCAAAATCGACAAACCACACCCTGTAATTCATAAACCACGTTAATTTATGCTTTATTTGGTAAGGCTTCTCATTCTTTTTATTATCTATAATAATCCCTTGCAATCATCTATTAAAAAACAAAAACTCATCTATATTAATCTAGAATATTTCTTAAAAATCAAGCTTTATTATTGTAAGTGGTAGGTAGAAAATACCAGTAAGAATTTTTGGGGTTCTGGCAGATGATTCATATCCCCAACATCACACTTAAAAAGAAGTTATCATCAATTTTTGATTTCCCAGTATTGTCTGTCCATGTGAAAAAGGTCTCCCTACTTTTTCTGATAAAAGTATTTCATAATGAAAGTTCACAGATACACAACTCTTTTTGGTCCCATTATTTTTTTCCCTTAAATCCTTGTCCCAGAAAGAAATATTAATTAAAATAATTAAATAATTTTTGAAAAAATTTCAAGAGCATCTCATGCCTACTCACATAACCATGTTCTTGAGCTTGGAGATGCTCTTCACTTTCTTATTTCCAATATCTTCTCTTGCTTTTTCCCCTGCTTTTTCTTTTTTATTGTTTTCCCTTGCTTTAATTTTTTTATTTTTTTATACCCATCTTAGATTCTTGTTCTCCACTATCAATTAACTAACCAATCCCTTTTCCATTCTTAAATTTCATAAATCTTAAGCTTATTGGTCCATGCAAACTAGAAATAAGCATAGCTAGCAAAGTAACACACACACACAAGGAGATGTATGAGTTTGAATATGAAGAACTTGAAGCAGCCACTCAAAACTTCTCTGCAACTAATCTTACAGGTAAAGGAAGTCATGGAAGTGTGTACAAAGGTGTTCTTAGTGATGGAAGAATCGTCGCGATAAAGAAGCAATCACTAGGCCTTCAAAAGCTTCAAGACAACTCCAAGCTCGATAATGAAGTACGTATATTGTCAACTCTATCGAAAACTTGTAGTAATTTGATCAATGTTGTTGGAATTAGTCATGACTCGTTTAGTAACAAAGTATTAGTCATGGAATACCTGCCTAATGGCACACTTCATGATTTGCTTCACTTTGCACCTACACCACCAACATGGCCTAAACGTATCGAAATCGCGGTTCAAGTTGCCCGAGCTGTGCAATTTCTCCATGACACCAAGCCATTAGTTATCCACAGGGATATCAAGACTTCAAATATTTTGTTTGATGCACTTTGGAATGCAAAGTTGGCTGATTTTGGACTAGCAATCGAAATGACTACCGACTCGTCGAGTCAACGAGTTGACTCGGTGAGTCGACCCGCGGGAACGATAGGGTACCTAGACCCTTGTTACACTACACCGAAAAAATTGAGTGCAAAAAATGATGTGTTCAGTTTTGGTGTAGTATTGCTTGAGATTATAAGTTGTACTAAAGCTATTGATGTAAATAGGGTTCCAGCTACAATAGTTCATTGGGCAATGCTACTAATTCAGGAAAATAGAATTTTAGACATTTGTGACAAAAGAGTGGCCTTGCCAAGGTACATGGAACCCATGATACTGCATGTTGTAAATATAGCCTTACGTTGCATTTCCGCAAAACCATACAATCGGCCAACAATCTCAGAAATCGTTACGGATGTACAAAATTGTCTAGTCGAGCCAACTCGATTTCCGATATGGATCACATCGTTTTTTCCAGGTATATTTTTTCTTCTAAAGAAGCGACGAAAAATCGGCACCAGGCGTTACAAAACCACTACAACTATAGTTTGTGCAGCACATGAAGCTAGTAAGCAAGTTGATATTTCAGGTAAAAAGTTGTTACTAAGGGAAATACTAGCTGATGCAGCTTTAAGTTAGCCGCAGGTTGAGTATTCGAATCTTGTCAAGGACAAATGTGTTACTGATTCGTAATTTTGGGACAACTGAGTCACTTTGATACAACTCAGTGAGTAAACAAGGTCGAGTTGATTGGTCAACAAAAGCCAACTGGCATATATATAAAGCATGCTGACCGGGCAGCTGCTGAAGCATTCCAAACAGAAGATTCTCAAAAGTTGGTAGCTCACCGGGAATACAATAGCAGCTTTCATATTGATGCACACTCAGGCTAATCGTTAAAATTGTATACCACTTTGCATTATATTATTGTTTGTGTGCTTTAATTGTTTAATCATCCATACTTTTTTTGTATTAGTAAATATTTTAGTTAATATAATACATTATCAATACGTTAGTTTAAATATTTTAAACAACTAGATATCTGATCCTTGGTTTAAATTGTCAGGTGACTATTGACTTCGACATAGTTGATCTATTCACCATTACAACATTACGATTTTTAATGTTTTGCAATTGGCCTTTAAAAAATAAAAAGATATGAACTGCAAACTAACGTAGTAAGAAGAGACTCACTTTCAATCTTTATATTCGTAATGGGGAGTGATCTATCCAGGAGAGAGCTTCCGAAACCCCCACGGCCTCCCCTTGGAACACACAAACCTTACCATTGAACTTCATTGTCTTTTCTTGAACAAACATGCTTGTATGATCACGCAGAATCATTCCGAATGAGAACAAATGCTCACCTCTAGGTACTGCGGCATCAGCATTTAACGACAATCATCCATACTCGGGGCTTCTTCCATTTTGTCTGTTGCCATTCCAGAATATTTTTTGCACTCCACTGTACAGGCACACTAGCAGTAACTATTTTGTTGTCCCAAACCAATTTATTCCGAAAGAACCAAATGCCCTACTCCCCTACAAGACCCGATCATTTTAATTACCACTTCTTCCGGATGATACAACATTTAGTAACCTTCCACGCAGTGACGCAGCGAGTTCTTGATCTTCTTCGGGTAATAAAGTACCATGATTCATCTCGTCCTAGAATCTCATTCCATTTGTTGACAAAAAGGTGTTGGGATCTTATATTGAGTACTCTACAACCACCTGAACTTTGATATCATGTTGAGTAACCAATTCCTCTATTTAGAGTAAGAGAACTTAATACTATAATATTATATTATTCAACACCATTCACTAACATTTTTTCATTCCAACTACCAAAACACTAAAATTTAATCCAATTTCATTTGATCCAAATAACCCGCCAAAGGGTAAGATAAGATAAAAACATTAATCAAACAATTTCACTACAAGATCAAGAGCAGAGATAACATTAAGTAAAATAAAGTCTCAAATCACTTGTTGATAGTACAAAGTACGAACATTTAAAAAATGAAAATGAAAATTATTTGAACAAATTTTATTTCATTAACTAACTACAGTAAAACCTCGATAAATTAATAACCTCGGGACCGGTAAATTTTATTAATTTATCGAGAATATAATTTATCTAGATAAAATATACATTAACTCTATTATATCGGTACTGAAATTTTTTATTAATTTATCGAGATGATTAATTTATCAAGGTTATACTATAGTAGAAGTTAAATCAAGGAGATAAAGGTCATCATGACAAAAAAAAAAGAGATATGTTATGTATAATTATGCATGACCCTTCAAACCTTCAACCTTTAATCTTTCAAACTCATGTGATTCTTGACTTTACAAGATCAACTCTTGGTTTTACAAGTCCATGTAACCTCTATCTTATAAGTCTATAAACAGGCTCCAAACTTCAACTTGTAGAACACACAAATATATGAATAAAATGATACATGACCGGCCCTGAATTTTGAGATGTCCTATGCCATCTCAAAAACATTTGCCCCAATTTTTTTTTCTTTCACATAGATATAAAAAGAAACAAAGTACTACGATCAAAACTAGTATAAATGCATAAACATGATACGAAACTCTCAATATAAGATACTAATGGTATAACAAAATAAGGAATGAGGGAAGGGAGCTCAATGGAGTACCTAATAAAATGATAACTCATGACTTAAAAATTATTCTTCTCGCATTTTTACTATCAAAATCATTAATCAAGCCTAAAAAATTAGAATTTGCTAGCATTTCATTCTCGATCGATAACATAGACAACACATTCAACCGTTCTTTTGACATACTAGAACAAAGATACAACTTAATCACCGTTCTTGTGACATACTACAACGGAGATGCGACTTAATCAACTTCAATTTTGAAAAACTCTGTTGGTCACCATAAACATAATTGTTAATAATAATAAGCAATTGTTAGTCTTAACATGCTTAAATTTTTATTTTTTTTAATATCCCTAGTTTTTTTTTAGAAAAAAACTGCCCCGAAGTGTTGGATGCCCTAATGCGGTGACTTGTATCACTTTTTCTCGAGGTCGGCCTTAAAATGATAGTCTTATTTCTCTCTATTATCTAATTCTCTCCATTGTTCTCTACATATATACTCCCTCCGTCCCACCCAATTGTTTACATTTGGGTTGGGCACGGAGGTCAAGGAATATAAGTAAAGTAGGAGAAAAAGTAGGAAGAATAAGTAAAGTGGTGGGACCTGTCAATATTTAAGGTATAAAGTAAGTAAAGTGGAGGAAAGTAGTGGAAGTAGTTGATTTTTATATTATAAAACTTTACTATTTTTGGAAAGTTTTGGAATGTAAAGAAATGGATGGGACATCCCAAAAAGGAAAGTGTAAAGAAATAGATGGGACGGAGGGAGTATTATATTATTATATAACACGTTATCAGCACAATAGTAAAAGAAAGAAAGAAGACTATAAGAAATTTTTCTAAACACAAGCGGTCTCTGTGTAGTCGAATGAGTTTAAACTTTGAGGTGTGGTTTGAGCAACAGGTGTACTTGCAAGTGTTTATATCTCGACTGAAAGGTACAATTTATGTAACTTTTTGTTAAAAATTATGTTTAACTTTTGCTTGCCACTATATATGATCTGGAAACATATCGATGATAATCACCTAGCTTTTCAATCATATCCAGTGTATATAATATTAGCAGGACCTGGTCGTGCACCCATTTATATTTAGATTATGTCCTCAGTTTCTAAATAAACAATTCAGTTAGGGGAGTATTGAGTAGGCCAATTTTATGAGTTACCCATCTTTACACTGACCTGATGTGATAATATAACAAACATAAGCATGTACAGGTAAGGAGGCCAAAAATTTTTGGTTCATGTGTATTAGCCATCCTATTAGGATATAGTATTGATGCACTAGCAGGTGGATAAACTAAATTTACCCAAATGAAAATATTGATTAAAAAAAACACAGATATAAATTCTTAACCATATATTCGATTTCACTTATTTTAATGCATCAAAGTTTAAAGAAGATCGAGGAAATACTTGTTATCTGGAAGCATTATGTAACCCATGAACTTGTTTTTACATGTATGTTATTGGATTATGTTATAGGGATACATGTTTTGGAGCCTGCCTTATCATGTACCAATTTTTATTTTCATTTTATTTTTGCTTTAACATGTTTGAAATTCCATGCTAATATAAAATCTAGTTGTTATCATTTAAACGTATTTATAAATTATTCAAGGCAAGATTTGCCGACTGTCAGTTTAATGAGACAGTTTTTCCTGCATTAGGGGGAGATAAGTCAAAATTTGAAAAAGAAAGAAAAGAAATTTTGTGAAATGCAGCATCCATGTCTCATTATGATCCTCGCACAAATCAATGAAAACTTGAAGTTCAAAAGATTATCTACAAGAAGTGGCGAATAAATTGCCAGATGCATTTAATGATGTCAAGACAGTGACGAAGTCACATATACCAGCTGTTAATGTTCTTTGTAAAATTAAACTTCCTGATCAAGAGAATAAAAACATGCTAGCAAATGAGTCTAAAGCACGGCAGAAACGTGGTAGACCTATTGGATCCAAAGATAAAAATCCTAGAAAATCAAGGAAACTTGATAAACAAGCTGGTACATCAAATGACATCATTCCAAATGAAATAGAATTGATCACTGAAGAGACGTCTTCAAAAGATAATCAAACACCTGAAATTGATGACAATGAAGATATCTCGATAAATTAATTAATCATTTCAGGAAAGAGGTGGAATAGAAAAGAAATTGTCATGGATGAAATATTTGCATATGTAGCTGCTCTTGACATTTCTGAAGAAATCGAGGATCACGAACCTAGATCGCTCTATGAATGTAAAAGAAGAAATGATTGGCCAAAATGGAAAGATGCCATTGATGCAGAATTAAAATCACTTGAAAAACGTCAAGTTTTTTGACCAATTGTCCAAACACCTGCAGGTGTGAAACCCGTTGGATATAGATGAGTATTTGTGCACAAAAGAAATGAGAAAAATGAAGTTGAGAGATACAAGGCACGCCTTGTTGCACAAGGCTTCTCACAAAGACCTGGAATTGATTATAAAGAGACTTATTCCCCGGTAATGGATGCAACAACATTCAGATTTTTACTCAGTTTATCAATTTTGGAAGGGCTCCGCATGAATTTAATGGATGTTGTGACTGCTTACTTGTATGGGTCACTAAATAATGACATTTACATGAAAATCCCTGATGGATTAAAAATGCCTGAAGCATATAGTTCAAGACCTCGAGATATATACTCAATTAAGTTACGAAGATCATTGTATGGGTTGAAACAATCGGGTCGAATGTGGTATAATCGTCTCAGTGAGTACCTTTTGAAAAATGGGTAGGTTAATAATGTGATTTGTCCATGTGTTTTTATTAAAAGGACAAAAGTGGGGTTTACTATCATTGCAGTTATGTTGATGATTTAAACATCATTGGGACCCCAAATGAACTTCATGAGACGATTGAATATTTGAAAAGAGAATTTGAAATGAAAGATTTAGGCCAAACGAAGATATGCCTTGGTTTTCAGGTTGAACATTTATCTAAAGGAATCTTTGTCCACCAGTCATCATATATTGAAAAGTTCCTTAGAAGACTTATTATGGATAAAGCATATTCTGTGAGTACACCTATGGTTGTTCGCTCACTTGAAAAGAAAAAGGATCCATTTCGCCCAAGAGAAAAGGGAGAAGAACTTCTTGGTCCTGAAGTACCATATCTTAGTGCTATTGGTGCACTAATGTATCTTGCCAACTACACACGTCCTCATATTGCATTTTATGTTAATTTATTGGCAAGACATAGTTCTGCTCCAACTCAAAGACATTGGACTGGTGTGAAACAGATATTTAGATATCTTCGAGGAACAATGGATATGGGTTTGTTTTATTCTAAAGACTCAAAAGTGGAATTAGTTGGTTATGCAGATGCAGGATATCGGTCTGATCCTCACAAAGGATGATCACAAACAGGTTACATATTCACATATGGTGATACCGCGATATCTTGGCGGTCTACAAAGCATACACTTGCAGCAACTTCTTCGAATCATGCTGAATTGTTAGCACTTCATGAAGCAAGTCGAGAATGTGTGTGGCTAAGGTCTCTAGTTCATCATATTCGAGAATCATGTGGTCTTTCAGTCAATAAGAGAAGTCCTACTGTTCTGTTCGAAGACAATGAAACATGTATCACTCAGACTCAAGAAGGTTATATCAAAGGAGATAGGACAAAGCACATTGATCCAAAGTTCTTTTTCACCCATGAACTTCAGCAAAGGGGGGAAATCGATGTTTGTCAGATCCGCTCATGTGAAAATGCAGCAAATTTGTTCACAAAAGCACTTCCCACATCTTCCTTCGAGAAATTGGTACACAAGATTGGAATGCGTAAACTTTGAGATATATTGAAATGAAGGGGAAACATGATAGTTCTATTACATTACATTATGTGCAACATATGTATTCTTTTTCTTTCACTAGGGTTTTTCCCACAAGGTTTTTCCTAATAAGATTTTAACGAGGCATGATGTTAGTACATGTCATCCAAGGGGAGTGTTATGTATAATTATGGATGACCCTTCAAACCTCAAACCTTTAATCTTTCAACTCATGTAACTCTTGGCTTTACAAGACGAACTTGGCTTTACCACAGGACGTGGTTGCAACAGGCGGCAAGTGCTTTGTTTTGAAATGGGTTACTGGTTAGATTCGGTTTCATATTTGTTTGCATTTATCAGTTATTTGTACTTTGTAGATTATGAACTATAGTCTGTAAAGTAGGTACTGTTGTGTATTGATGTTTTCGGAGGAAGTCAGAAAATACAAACAGGTTGGTAGATAAGTTTGAGGTTGTCATTTAGTTGTTTTGATGTTCCTTTGCTCGTATAGTTTTCAGTTTAGTTGTCTGTTCTTTCCTCTTCCTCTGTTTCTAATTCTGTGTTTAGGTTAAGTAATGTCATATTTATCATCAGTTGTTGGCAAATTATCGCAACACACTACTTTGAATGGATTCTCTTGAAGTTTTCACATGTAATATTTTTTTGAACTTCACTGATCGCCCTGCATGTCACAGATCTAACTTATTTTTCCTTAATTTAGGAGTCAGTTTATTGAACAAATTTAAGATTCAACAAGTTTCTTTCTTCCAGAACTTTTGTGCACTGGTAGGATGTATTAAATTAGGGGTTAAATATCAAAGTGGTCACTGAAGTGAAGACCATATATCATTTTCATCATTGATCTCAACGGGGTATCATTTCAATCACTAAAGTCATCATAAACATCAAATAGATAACTCTAAATATGTGTTCGAAAAGTAAAAATAACTTTTCTCGAGTTCTACACATATTTGTTCAATACTATTGCAACCAAATGAAAAGTTATGAATTCTAGTATTTCAGATAATTTCTTTAGATTTTAAAAATTTTAATTACTATTTATTTTTTATTAAATCAAAGTAAATAACTATAAAATTAAAAATAAATAGTAAATAATTTTTTTAAAATCTAAATATAATATCATTACTTTTCATGTTAGAGGCCAACATTGAAGGCCTTGAAAGAGAAAGAAAAAGAGACAGAAGCTGTTGATTCCGAGCCTGAGGCAACTACTGAAGTTCTTTTCCTCTGCAGTTACGAAGGCTGTGGGAAGACTTTAATTGATGCTGGAGCTTTAAGGAAGCATTCTCACATCCATGGAGAGAGGCAATACGTTTGCCATTATGCAAATTGCGGCAAGGTAATGTAGTTATATATAAGCAGAGTCCATTGACTAGTCCTTGTGGTTTGTATTCTTGGCTCAACAAAAAACCATTTCGGCAATCAGCATGTCCTAATTGAAGTTTTGATATTATTAAATCACTAGCTTATACAACGAAATGATACAACCATACTTTACTACAGATACAATAGTTATAACTTATAAGAAAAGAAAGTTCAAGCAACCTTTCTGGACACTTGCAAACTCTGTGGATCTCATTGATCAGACGTGTATAATGATGCAAGGACAACTCCATTTTAAGCTTCATGATGCATATTTTCCACTTGGTATATATCACACTTTTCTGCCAGTTCACAAAAAATTCCCTAGAAGAATCTTTAAAGAAGTAAGAATCGAGGCAAACAATGGGGTGCAGTTGTGCACGATATCATGTGCGTCTAGAAAGAAAGTAACTTTCCTCCTGTCCCAAGTTTCCACTTTGATGTGCTACTTTATTTCCAACAAGATTGCAACATAGAGCTGTAATTAAAGAAGTACAGTAATTTCTATTGCCAAGTAATCTATACTTACTATACTAAGCAAACTAGGGGATAATTTGTAGTTTCATTAACTTCTCATTTTTGGTTATCCCTCTCAATCAACCGTTAAATCTTTCAAATCAAATTGATGAGAACCGTTAGATTTAATATCAAAAGTTATTCTCTACAAAGGTTTAAGGTTCGTATCTACAAGGACAAGAGGATTGAACTTTAAAATGTTAATTGATTAGTACATTAGTAACCGTTGATGGTAGGTTGAAAAGGTAGGGAAAAAAAAAAGCATACATGTTAGGTCCTGATAAATTTGTAGAAGTGGGGTTGAATACAAATTATACTGTTTTCTCGAATTTGTTCGGTTCGTGAAATGATAATTTAAGAACAAATTAAAGCGGAATAAAATGAAACAAGATTCAAGTTAAATATAACTAATATTAAACTTGAAGGGTGTTGCAAATACAGTACAGATTACATGGAATGATTATCAAACTAATTAAAACAAATTAGAATAAATTCAACATGAATTTATCTATATTTGTAATAAAAAGATCGAATACTAAAAAGTAGTTAAATATAATTTCTAGGGATTTTGATCCGCTAGATATTCTTTAAATACAAGTAACTAATTCTAGTGGCTTGGATATTACAATCAAAACTAGAAATTAATTCACTGTCAAACACTAAAAGCTCGGGCAGTTTGTATCTTTAAGGCAGAGAGATATGGATATTACTTTGGTTGCTTTCTATCTTGTATGTCTGATCCACTTTGTCAACGGGAATGATTATCAAACTAATTAAAACAAATTAGAATAAATTCAACATGAATTTATCTATATTTTTAATAAAAAGATCGAATACTAAAAAGTAGTTCGATATAATTTCTAGGGATTTTGATCCGCTAGATATTCTTTAAATACAAGTAACTAATTCTAGTGGCTTGAATATTACAATCAAAGCTAGAAATTAATTCACTGTCAAACACTAAAAGCTCGGGCAGTTTGTATCTTTAAGGCAGAGAGAGATGGATATTACGTTGGTTGCTTTCTATCTTGTATGTCTGTTAACGGAGGAATTTGGTATTAACAAAGTTCGAGGTTTATCGCCGGAATCAAGATCTACAACGGTGGTCCTTGGGTGGTGAATTCGTCGGAGTATGGTGGTTGTGTGTAATTGGTGGCTGAGATTGCTTAGGGTTAGTGGTGGTTGCCTCAGAGCTCTCGCTTCCAACCCCTTACAATGTGCCTACGTACCCCTTTATATAGGGGATCAAGCCAACGTAGTTCTTGGGGAGGAAGTTTCCTCCATGGGCTTGGTCTCTGATCTTCAGAGCCCAGTCGAAGTCTTCCACCGCCTTTCCATGCTTAGACGTAGGACTTTTCCACCTCCTTCCATGTATAAGATGCCTTCCATAATTAAACGCAGGACTTCCATCTCTTTCCATACTTAGAGTTTAGCTCACTTTAGGAATGTCTAACGATAAGGCCTAGTCACAAAGGCCCAAGGCTCATCTATGACGTCAGGACTTCATAGATAAGGAAACTTCCCCCGTCGAGGACTAGTCCTATCCATTACCAACTATTTCCTTATTTCATAGATGCAGGTATAGCCATGACTTACCTTAAATGTTAGACGCATCCTTGTCCCCCGAATGAGAAGCACCCACTAGATAACATGACAAGTGATCCCAAGTGTTTAGGTACAAAGTGCAGGATTACTCCAAAGTTCTCCAATGAGGACGCGCCCATTGAGTACAGGAACAGAGCTCCCAAAGCACACACCAAGGTTAACCCCACATCCCCAATGAGGACGCGCCCATTGAATACAGGAGGAGGCCTTCAATCATCAGGCAAACCCCTGGAGGCCTTCAGCCACGGACATCCCCCTCCTAGGGCACATCCTAGGAGGGAATTCTTCAATATTTTTCCAATACCAAGCCAAGGGAACCATCCTTCATTATCAAGTGGCAACTTCAAACCAAGAGGACGCGCACTCATCCCCATGAGGACAAGCCCTAAGTCTTCCTTGTGTCAAATGAAGTTATTATTCTCCGTCAATTCTTCCATTCATGTAGAGTTGTCAGTCCACACCGAGAGGACGCGTCCTTAGGGGTTAGATGGCCAAAGGGGCATACCCTCCCCCTAAGAGGACAAGTCCTGAATCTTCCTCATATCATGTCATGTCAATATAGTTGTTATCCTTTGTCAAACCGTCCATCAAGCTGTCATTACCATGAGGGCGCGCCCTCAAGGGGTGGACGGCCTAAAGGAGTGCGCCCTTACCCCTATGAGGGCAAGCACTAAGTCTTCCATATGCGAATCCCATGTCAATCTAGCTGTTATTCTCTGTCAAGTTGTTAATCCATACCTAGAGGACGAGTCATCAAGGGTTGGACGGCCGGAGGGCGCGCCCTCACCCCTATGAGGACAAGCCCTGAGCCTCCGTTGTACTAGTTCAATCCCTAATTGCACATTGGATATCCCCAATTGATTATTATTTGACCTGAATCTTCCCTAAAAACTCAATACCGAATTTTGGCTATAACAATGTCTGATCCACTTTGTCAACGGTCTTTGTTTTAATATTTGTACGCAAGTTTCATTTGATTACAAAGACTATCCAGGCTTGACTTGCAAAGACTACCGGCAAGACAGTCTTTGTACTACAAAGACTATCGGTAAGACTGTCTTTGTATTACAAAGACTTTCGGTAAGACATCAATTTGAACTGGGAAGACATTCGGTAAGACTATCCTGGATAGTCTTACCAGTTCAAATTTAAGTCTTTTCATAATTATATCAATTCTAAATTAATTAACCTGTTAATTAATTTAATAAATAAATTAGTTCTGATAGAATTAATATATTGAATAAATTAACTAATTGATTTAATTAATTAAAAAAAGAATTAATACAATTTATTTATAGCAGAATCATATTTTAAACCACTGAAATTAATGATGAACTTCCATTGGACGATGTTGACACTCAATGTACTGTCTGGTTCATGAGTGACTAACTGCAATGACTGTTCTTCATTTTTGACTTTAAGTTGTGATTATTTTTCTTTTCCCTTTATCAAATTATGTAACATGTACACTTCCTGTCACACTGAAAGAAATCTTTGTCACTTTAAATAGATTCACTTTCTTGAACATTCATTGAGGCTTTGATCAAATAAATGAGCTTATTTCAATGTATAATAACTTCAAGTCTGTAGATAGACTTTAATCTTCATTCTTTTGACTGATGTTATCTTCTGAGATTTTCTGTAACAATTTAACTTATTATTTACTTATTACATACTTATTATGTGTGACTTATTTTTTCCAATGTGCTAAGCATTGATAATTAACTTTTTTCTTGTTATGCAGAAATTCTTCGATAGTTCAAAGCTAAAATCTACTAATTTTCAACAGTATATTATTACACATCTTGGGAAGATATTGTTTTTCCTTGTAATGCTTATTTCCAATTACAAATTATAATCATTTGGCTTTTACATCTTAGTTTGGCCGATCAGTATGTGAATAGTGATGTTCGATAACCTTCTCGAGAGTGAATTGTTTTCCAACATGGTCTATGGCAGGCGTTTTCGCTAGATTTCAACTTAAGGTGCAAATTATCACATCTGTCCATATCCGGAATGTGGAAAGAGATTTACTCATGAGTGCAAGCTGAAGTATCACGTTATGTCTCAACATGAAAAGGTTTGTTTTTCTTTCCGGCCGCAGTTGACATTCATAATATAAAGTGATTGACTTCTTAGTCTCAATGTCACAAGTGTTCACTACATTCATAAACTGGTTTTATTTAGATGAAAATTGTCAGCTTTTGCTGCTGGTAGCCTTGTAGTATTGACTTATTACATAGGTTTCCGATAAAAAAGTAGACTTCATTGAACACTGATAGGAGTGCTTTCAGGTGTCTCCGATTTTTCATTTTCACACAGGATAATCCCCTCCGTCCCAAATTTATCATCCCAATTTGACTGTACTAAAGAAAATGCTGGTTGGCTTGAAAATTCTGTTGAATCTGAATCCCCATTTATGAATGGTTCCAGCAAACCATAGTAGATGTGCCAAAGTACGTTCCTCCACCTCCTGAAAACCTGTCAAAGCTGTAAAAACAACAACAACGACCGCCCTTACTCTTGTCCATTCGAAGGTTGTGAACAGGCCTACATCCACAAGTACAAACTGAACCTTCACTTAAGGAGAGAACATCCTGGCCATTTCCCAGATGAGAATGCCAAGAATGCTCAACATAATGCTGACAACAAGATGGATGAAGGAAGTGATCAAAATGCGTATGCTAACAGACATGGAAATAGCAAAGCACAGAAGCAAAGCTGGCCGAAGCCCCTCCTTCCAAAGTTCCTCAGCCGAAAGGCACAAGTGCTGCTCCCACCAACATGAATGTAAATGTAGTGAAAAAGACCTGGCCTGTGAAAGAAGAAAGATACTAGGTTTAATACTGGAGCTCCCCTAATGATCCGTACATTACATGCAAATTTGACTTAATCCCAGTTAGGTAATATTGGGATAATATCGTGCACACAGATTACCTGAGACAGAAGGATAATCTGTTTTTTCCTTCCTGAAGAATTATTCTTCTGAAGTTCGAATGTGGAATGTCTTGCCGAGGTTATATATCGTAGAAAACAACAGACTTTAAGCAAATGGCTGAACCCATCAGAGAAATTCAGCAGGAAAACTTTGGTACATTATAGTTGACAAATCTTTGTGCAAAACATAGCAAAAATAGTAGTCTGGTTAATACTTTATATATACAAGTAAGATCGAATACAAGTTCAAAATTTCGAAATTCCGAAATTGTAAAATATTCATAAAAAGATAAAAAGAATTGTGTAATAAAGAACAAAAGAAAATTTTGAACTCTCTTCTGAAAGGCATTTGTCATATTTTATGGACATTTAAAAATTAGATTTTTTTTTTTTTTTGCTAGTTAACATAGAAAACTATTTTATTTCAAAAAAAAAACATAGAAAAATATTTTACATATACTGCTGTAACGCAATATTGTAGAAGCGTTTAAATTGTGCCAACTGGACCGGGTTTATTTTGCAGCACAAAAGCAATGAAATTCTTGAGATAAGCCTTTACACACAAATTACCCCCAAAGTATAAAATATAAAAGAAAGATGGCCGGAGCATCATCATCGGCGGCGACGGAGGAGGAGATGACCTTGACGGTGAAGTGGAGCGGTAAAGAATACACGGTGAGAGTATGCGCTGACGACGCCGTTGGAGAATTGAAAAGGCGTATATGTGAAGTTACAAATGTACTTCCTAAGAGACAGAAGCTTTTATACCCTAAAGTTGGATCTAAACTCGCTAATGACTCACTCCTTCTCTCTGATCTTCCCCTCAAATCTTCTCTTAAAATGACCATGATTGGGTTT
>JAUIZM010000219.1:5000-76267 GCA_030848705.1 Heracleum sosnowskyi | reverse complement strand
ACGCGAAATTTCATTTCCGGAAATGGGTTTTTCCGACCCCCGAAAATGGGAAAAAACCCACTTTTTGGCCCAGGAAATGTGTTTTTTCTTCCGATTTTTTTTGTCACGTGTTAAAATAGAGGTACAAAATGGACGTACGGACCAAAAAACGCGAAATTTAATTTCCGGAAATGTGTTTTTTCGACCCCCAAAAATGGGAAAAAACCCACTTTTTGGCCCAAAATTGGTTTCACTGGCATTTTCACGCGCTCAAAAAACGAGGTTTCGGACATTTTTCTTCCGATTTTTTTTGTCACGTGCTAAAATAGAGGTACAAAATGGACGTACGAACCAAAAAACGCGAAATTTCATTTCCGGAAATGGGTTTTTTTGACCCCCGAAAATGGGAAAAAAACCCACTTTTTGGCCCAAAACTGGATTTACTGGCATTTTCACGTGCTCAAAAAACGAGGTTTCGGACATTTTTCTTTCGATTTTTTTTGTCACGTGCTAAAATAGAGGTACAAAATGGACGTACGGACCAAAAAACGCGAAATTTCATTACCGGAAATGGGTTTTTTCGACCCCCGAAAATGGGAAAAAACCCACTTTTTGGCCCAAAACTAGTTTCACTGGCATTTTCACGTGCTCAAAAAACGAGGTTCCGGACATTTTTCTTCCGATTTTTTTTGTTACGTGCTAAAATAGAGGTACAAAATGGACGTACGGACCAAAAAACGCGAAATTTCATTTCCGGAAATGGGTTTTTTCGACCCCCGGAAATGGGAAAAAACCCACATTTTGGCCCCGGAAATGTGTTTTTTCTTCCGATTTTTTGTCACGTGCTAAAATAGAGGTACAAAATGGACGTACTGACCAAAAAACGCGAAATTTCATTTCCGGAAATGTGTTTTTTCGACCCCCAAAAATGGGAAAAAACCCACTTTTTGGCCCAAAATTGGTTTCACTGGCATTTTCACGCGCTCAAAAAACGAGGTTTCGGACATTTTTCTTCCGATTTTTTTTGTCACGTGCTAAAATAGAGGTACAAAATGGACGTACGAACCAAAAAACGCGAAATTTCATTTCCGGAAATGGGTTTTTTTGACCCCCAAAAATGGGAAAAAATACCACTTTTTGGCCCAAAACTGGATTCACTGGCATTTTCACGTGCTCAAAAAACGAGGTTCCGGACATTTTTTTCTTTCGATTTTTTTTGTCACGTGCTTGAGGTACAAAATGGACGTACGGACCAAAAAACGCGAAATTTCATTTCCGGAAATGGGTTTTTTCGACCCCCGAAAATGGGAAAAAACCCACTTTTTGGCCCAAAACTGGTTTCACTGGCATTTTCACGCGCTCAAAAAACGAGGTTCCGGACATTTTTCTTCCGATTTTTTTTGTTACGTGCTAAAATAGAGGTACAAAATGGACGTACGGACCAAAAAACGCGAAATTTCATTTCCGGAATTGGTTTTTTTCGACCCCCGGAAATGGGAAAAAACCCACATTTTGGCCCCGGAAATGTGTTTTTTCTTCCGATTTTTTTTGTCACGTGCTAAAATAGAGGTACAAAATGGACGTACTGACCAAAAAACGCGAAATTTCATTTCCGGAAATGTGTTTTTTCGACCCCCAAAAATGGGAAAAAACCCACTTTTTGGCCCAAAATTGGTTTCACTGGCATTTTCACGCGCTCAAAAAACGAGGTTTCGGACATTTTGCTTCCGATTTTTTTTGTCACGTGCTAAAATAGAGGTACAAAATGGACGTACGAACCAAAAAACGCGAAATTTCATTTCCGGAAATGGGTTTTTTTGACCCCCGAAAATGGGAAAAAAACCCACTTTTTGGCCCAAAACTGGATTCACTGGCATTTTCACGTGCTCAAAAAATGAGGTTCCTGTCATTTTTTTCTTTCGATTTTTTTTGTCACGTGCTAAAATTGAGGTACAAAATGGACGTACGGACCAAAAAACGCGAAATTTCATTTCCGGAAATGGGTTTTTTCGACCCCCGAAAATGGGAAAAAACCCACTTTTTGGCCCAAAACTGGTTTCACTGGCATTTTCACGCGCTCAAAAATGAGGTTCCGGATATTTTTCTTCCGATTTTTTTTGTTACGTGCTAAAATAGAGGTACAAAATTGACGTACGGACCAAAAAACGCGAAATTTCATTTCCGGAAATGGGTTTTTTCGACCCCCGAAAATGGGAAAAAACCCACTTTTTGGCCCCGGAAATGTGTTTTTTCTTCCAATTTTTTTTGTCACGTGTTAAAATAGAGGTACAAAATGGACGTACGGACCAAAAAACGTGAAATTGAATTTCCGGAAATGTGTTTTTTTCGACCCCCAAAAATGGGAAAAAACCCACTTTTTGGCCCAAAATTGGTTTCACTGGCATTTTCACGCGCTCAAAAAATGAGGTTTCGGACATTTTTCTTCCGATTTTTTTTGTCACGTGCTAAAATAGAGGTACAAAATGGACGTACGAACCAAAAAACGCGAAATTTCATTTCCGGAAATGGGTTTTTTTGACCCCCGAAAATGGGAAAAAAAACCCACTTTTTGGCCCAAAACTGGATTCACTGGCATTTTCACGTGCTCAAAAAACGAGGTTCCGGACATTTTTCTTTCGATTTTTTTTGTCACGTGCTAAAATTGAGGTACAAAATGGACGTACGGACAAAAAAACGCGAAATTTCATTTCCGGAAATGGGTTTTTTCGACCCCCAAAAATGGGAAAAAACCCACTTTTTGGACCAAAACTGGTTTCACTGGCATTTTCACGCGCTCAAAAAACGAGGTTCCGGACATTTTTCTTCCGATTTTTTTTGTTACGTGCTAAAATAGAGGTACAAAATGGACGTACGGACCAAAAAACGCGAAATTTCATTTCCGGAAATGGGTTTTTTCGACCCCCGAAAATGGGAAAAAACCCACTTTTTGGCCCCGGAAATGTGTTTTTTCTTCCGATTTTTTTTGTCACGTGTTAAAATAGAGGTACAAAATGGACGTACGGACCAAAAAACGCGAAATTTAATTTCCGGAAATGTGTTTTTTCGACCCCCAAAAATGGGAAAAAACCCACTTTTTGGCCCAAAATTGGTTTCACTGGCATTTTCACGCGCTCAAAAAATGAGGTTTCGGACATTTTTCTTCCGATTTTTTTTGTCACGTGCTAAAATAGAGGTACAAAATGGACGTACGAACCAAAAACGCGAAATTTCATTTCCGGAAATGGGTTTTTTTGACCCCCGAAAATGGGAAAAAAACCCACTTTTTGGCCCAAAACTGGATTCACTGGCATTTTCATGTGCTCAAAAAACGAGGTTCCGGACATATTTCTTTCGATTTTTTTTGTCACGTGCTAAAATTGAGGTACAAAATGGACGTACGGACAAAAAAACGCGAAATTTCATTTCCGGAAATGGGTTTTTTCGACCCCCAAAAATGGGAAAAAACCCACTTTTTGGACCAAAACTGGTTTCACTGGCATTTTCACGCGCTCAAAAAATGAGGTTCCGGACATTTTTCTTCCGATTTGTTTTGTTACGTGCTAAAATAGAGGTACAAAATGGACGTACTGACCAAAAAACGCGAAATTTCATTTCCGGAAATGTGTTTTTTCGACCCCCAAAAATGTGAAAAAACCCACTTTTTGGCCCAAAATTGGTTTCACTGGCATTTTCACGCGCTCAAAAAACGAGGTTTCGGACATTTTTCTTCCGATTTTTTTTGTCACGTGCTAAAATAGAGGTACAAAATGGACGTACGAACCAAAAAACGCGAAATTTCATTTCCGGAAATGGGTTTTTTTGACCCCCGAAAATGGGAAAAAAACCCACTTTTTGGCCCAAAACTGGATTCACTGGCATTTTCACGTGCTCAAAAAACGAGGTTCCGGACATTTTTTTCTTTCGATTTTTTTTGTCACGTGCTAAAATTGAGGTACAAAATGGACGTACGGACCAAAAAACGTGAAATTTCATTTCCGGAAATGGGTTTTTTCGACCCCCGAAAATGGGAAAAAACCCACTTTTTGGCCCAAAACTGGTTTCACTGGCATTTTCACGCGCTCAAAAAACGTGGTTCCGGACATTTTTCTTCCGATTTTTTTTGTTACGTGCTAAAATAGAGGTACAAAATGGACGTACGGACCAAAAAACGCGAAATTTCATTTCCGGAAATGGGTTTTTTCGACCCCCGAAAATGGGAAAAAACCCACTTTTTGGCCCCGGAAATGTGTTTTTTCTTCCGATTTTTTTTGTCACGTGTTAAAATAGAGGTACAAAATGGACGTACGGACCAAAAAACGCGAATCTTAATTTCCGGAAATGTGTTTTTTCGACCCCCAAAAATGGGAAAAAACCCACTTTTTGGCCCAAAATTGGTTTCACTGGCATTTTCACGCGCTCAAAAAATGAGGTTTCGGACATTTTTCTTCCGATTTTTTTTGTCACGTGCTAAAATAGAGGTACAAAATGGACGTACGAACCAAAAAACGCGAAATTTCATTTCCGGAAATGGGTTTTTTGACCCCCGAAAATGGGAAAAAAACCCACTTTTTGGCCCAAAACTGGATTCACTGGCATTTTCATGTGCTCAAAAAACGAGGTTCCGGACATATTTCTTTCGATTTTTTTTGTCACGTGCTAAAATTGAGGTACAAAATGGACGTACGGACAAAAAAACGCGAAATTTCATTTCCGGAAATGGGTTTTTTCGACCCCCAAAAATGGGAAAAAACCCACTTTTTGGACCAAAACTGGTTTCACTGGCATTTTCACGCGCTCAAAAAATGAGGTTCCGGACATTTTTCTTCCGATTTGTTTTGTTACGTGCTAAAATAGAGGTACAAAATGGACGTACTGACCAAAAAACGCGAAATTTCATTTCCGGAAATGTGTTTTTTCGACCCCCAAAAATGTGAAAAAACCCACTTTTTGGCCCAAAATTGGTTTCACTGGCATTTTCACGCGCTCAAAAAACGAGGTTTCGGACATTTTTCTTCCGATTTTTTTTGTCACGTGCTAAAATAGAGGTACAAAATGGACGTACGAACCAAAAAACGCGAAATTTCATTTCCGGAAATGGGTTTTTTTGACCCCCGAAAATGGGAAAAAAACCCACTTTTTGGCCCAAAACTGGATTCACTGGCATTTTCACGTGCTCAAAAAACGAGGTTCCGGACATTTTTTTCTTTCGATTTTTTTTGTCACGTGCTAAAATTGAGGTACAAAATGGACGTACGGACCAAAAAACGTGAAATTTCATTTCCGGAAATGGGTTTTTTCGACCCCCGAAAATGGGAAAAAACCCACTTTTTGGCCCAAAACTGGTTTCACTGGCATTTTCACGCGCTCAAAAAACGTGGTTCCGGACATTTTTCTTCCGATTTTTTTTGTTACGTGCTAAAATAGAGGTACAAAATGGACGTACGGACCAAAAAACGCGAAATTTCATTTCCGGAAATGGGTTTTTTCGACCCCCGAAAATGGGAAAAAACCCACTTTTTGGCCCCGGAAATGTGTTTTTTCTTCCGATTTTTTTTGTCACGTGTTAAAATAGAGGTACAAAATGGACGTACGGACCAAAAAACGCGAAATTTAATTTCCGGAAATGTGTTTTTTCGACCCCCAAAAATGGGAAAAAACCCACTTTTTGGCCCAAAATTGGTTTCACTGGCATTTTCACGCGCTCAAAAAATGAGGTTTCGGACATTTTTCTTCCGATTTTTTTTGTCACGTGCTAAAATAGAGGTACAAAATGGACGTACGAACCAAAAAACGCGAAATTTCATTTCCGGAAATGGGTTTTTTTGACCCCCGAAAATGGGAAAAAAACCCACTTTTTGGCCCAAAACTGGATTCACTGGCATTTTCATGTGCTCAAAAAACGAGGTTCCGGACATATTTCTTTCGATTTTTTTTGTCACGTGCTAAAATTGAGGTACAAAATGGACGTACGGACAAAAAAAACGCGAAATTTCATTTCCGGAAATGGGTTTTTTCGACCCCCAAAAATGGGAAAAAACCCACTTTTTGGACCAAAACTGGTTTCACTGGCATTTTCACGCGCTCAAAAAATGAGGTTCCGGACATTTTTCTTCCGATTTGTTTTGTTACGTGCTAAAATAGAGGTACAAAATGGACGTACTGACCAAAAAACGCGAAATTTCATTTCCGGAAATGTGTTTTTTCGACCCCCAAAAATGTGAAAAAACCCACTTTTTGGCCCAAAATTGGTTTCACTGGCATTTTCACGCGCTCAAAAAACGAGGTTTCGGACATTTTTCTTCCGATTTTTTTTGTCACGTGCTAAAATAGAGGTACAAAATGGACGTACGAACCAAAAAACGCGAAATTTCATTTCCGGAAATGGGTTTTTTTGACCCCCGAAAATGGGAAAAAAACCCACTTTTTGGCCCAAAACTGGATTCACTGGCATTTTCACGTGCTCAAAAAACGAGGTTCCGGACATTTTTTTCTTTCGATTTTTTTTGTCACGTGCTAAAATTGAGGTACAAAATGGACGTACGGACCAAAAAACGTGAAATTTCATTTCCGGAAATGGGTTTTTTCGACCCCCGAAAATGGGAAAAAACCCACTTTTTGGCCCAAAACTGGTTTCACTGGCATTTTCACGCGCTCAAAAAACGTGGTTCCGGACATTTTTCTTCCGATTTTTTTTGTTACGTGCTAAAATAGAGGTACAAAATGGACGTACGGACCAAAAAACGCGAAATTTCATTTCCGGAAATGGGTTTTTTCGACCCCCGAAAATGGGAAAAAACTCACTTTTTGGCCCCGGAAATGTGTTTTTTCTTCCGATTTTTTTTGTCACGTGCAAAAATAGAGGTACAAAATGGACGTACGGACCAAAAAACGTGAAATTTAATTTCCGGAAATGTGTTTTTTCGACCCCCAAAAATGGGAAAAAACCCACTTTTTGGCCCAAAATTGGTTTCACTGGCATTTTCACGCGCTCAAAAAACGAGGTTTCGGACATTTTTCTTCCGATTTTTTTGTCACGTGCTAAAATAGAGGTACAAAATGGACGTACGAACCAAAAAACGCGAAATTTCATTTCCGGAAATGGGTTTTTTTGACCCCCGAAAATGGGAAAAAAACCCACTTTTTGGCCCAAAACTGGATTCACTAGCATTTTCACGTGCTCAAAAAACGAGGTTCCGGACATTTTTTTCTTTCGATTTTTTTTGTCACGTGCTAAAATTGAGGTACAAAATGGACGTACGGACCAAAAAACGCGAAATTTCATTTCCGGAAATGGGTTTTTTCGACCCCCGAAAATGGGAAAAAACCCACTTTTGGCCCAAAACTGGTTTCACTGGCATTTTCACGCGCTCAAAAAACGTGGTTCCGGACATTTTTCTTCCGATTTTTTTTGTTACGTGCTAAAATAGAGGTACAAAATGGACGTACGGACCAAAAAACGCGAAATTTCATTTCCGGAAATGGGTTTTTTCGACCCCCGAAAATGGGAAAAAACCCACTTTTTGGCCCCGGAAATGTGTTTTTTCTTCCGATTTTTTTTGTCACGTGCTAAAATAGAGGTACAAAATGGACGTACGGACCAAAAAACGCGAAATTTAATTTCCGGAAATGTGTTTTTTCGACCCCCAAAAATGGGAAAAAACCCACTTTTTGGCCCAAAATTGGTTTCACTGGCATTTTCACGCGCTCAAAAAACGAGGTTTCGGACATTTTTCTTCCGATTTTTTTGTCACGTGCTAAAATAGAGGTACAAAATGGACGTACGAACCAAAAAACGGGAAATTTCATTTCCGGAAATGGGTTTTTTTGACCCCCGAAAATGGGAAAAAAACCCACTTTTTGGCCCAAAACTGGATTCACTGGCATTTTCACGTGCTCAAAAAACGAGGTTCCGGACATTTTTTTCTTTCGATTTTTTTTGTCACGTGCTAAAATTGAGGTACAAAATGGACGTACGGACCAAAAAACGCGAAATTTCATTTCCGGAAATGGGTTTTTTCGACCCCCGAAAATGGGAAAAAACCCACTTTTTGGCCCAAAACTGGTTTCACTGGCATTTTCACGCGCTCAAAAAACGAGGTTCCGGACATTTTTCTTCCGATTTTTTTTGTTACGTGCTAAAATAGAGGTACAAAATGGACGTACGGACCAAAAAACGCGAAATTTCATTTCCGGAAATGGGTTTTTTTGACCCCCAAAAATGGGAAAAAACCCACTTTTTGGCCCCGGAAATGTGTTTTTTCTTCCGATTTTTTTTGTCACGTGCTAAAATAGAGGTACAAAATGGACGTACGGACCAAAAAACGCGAAATTTAATTTCCGGAAATGTGTTTTTTCGACCCCCAAAAATGGGAAAAAACCCACTTTTTGGCCCAAAATTGGTTTCACTGGCATTTTCACGCGCTCAAAAAACGAGGTTTCGGACATTTTTCTTCCGATTTTTTTTGTCACGTGCTAAAATAGAGGTACAAAATGGACGTACGAACCAAAAAACGCGAAATTTCATTTCCGGAAATGGGTTTTTTTGACCCCCGAAAATGGGAAAAAAACCCACTTTTTGGCCCAAAACTGGATTCACTAGCATTTTCACGTGCTCAAAAAACGAGGTTCCGGACATTTTTCTTTCGATTTTTTTTGTCACGTGCTAAAATTGAGGTACAAAATGGACGTACGGACAAAAAAACGCGAAATTTCATTTCCGGAAATGGGTTTTTTCGACCCCCGAAAATGGGAAAAAACCCACTTTTTGGACCAAAACTGGTTTCACTGGCATTTTCACGCGCTCAAAAAACGAGGTTCCGGACATTTTTCTTCCGATTTTTTTTGTTACGTGCTAAAATAGAGGTACAAAATGGACGTACGGACCAAAAAACGCGAAATTTCATTTCCGGAAATGGGTTTTTTCGACCCCCGAAAATGGGAAAAAACCCACTTTTTGGCCCCGGAAATGTGTTTTTTCTTCCGATTTTTTTTGTCACGTGCTAAATAGAGGTACAAAATGGACGTACTGACCAAAAAACGCGAAATTTCATTTCCAGAAATGTGTTTTTTCGACCCCCAAAAATGGGAAAAAACCCACTTTTTGGCCCAAAATTGGTTTCACTGGCATTTTCACGCGCTCAAAAAACGAGGTTTCGGACATTTTTATTCCGATTTTTTTTGTCACGTGCTAAAATAGAGGTACAAAATGGACGTACGAACCAAAAAACGCGAAATTTCATTTCCGGAAATGGGTTTTTTTGACCCCCGAAAATGGGAAAAAAACCCACTTTTTGGCCCAAAACTGGATTGACTGGCATTTTCACGTGCTCAAAAAACGAGGTTCCGGACATTTTTTTCTTTCGATTTTTTTTGTCACGTGCTAAAATTGAGGTACAAAATGGACGTACGGACCAAAAAACGCGAAATTTCATTTCCGGAAATGGGTTTTTTCGACCCCCGAAAATGGGAAAAAACCCACTTTTTGGCCCAAAACTGGTTTCACTGGCATTTTCACGCGCTCAAAAAACGAGGTTCCGGACATTTTTCTTCCGATTTTTTTGTTACGTGCTAAAATAGAGGTACAAAATGGACGTACGGACCAAAAAACGCGAAATTTCATTTCCGGAAATGGGTTTTTTCGACCCCCGAAAATGGGAAAAAACCCACTTTTTGGCCCCGGAAATGTGTTTTTTCTTCCGATTTTTTTGTCACGTGCTAAAATAGAGGTACAAAATGGGCGTACGGACCAAAAAACGCGAAATTTAATTTCCGGAAATGTGTTTTTTCGACCCCCAAAAATGGGAAAAAACCCACTTTTTGGCCCAAAATTGGTTTCACTTGCATTTTCACGCGCTCAAAAAACGAGGTTCCGGACATTTTTCTTTCGATTTTTTTTGTCACGTGCTAAAATTGAGGTACAAAATGGACGTACGGACAAAAAAACGCGAAATTTCATTTCCGGAAATGGGTTTTTTCGACCCCCGAAATTGGGAAAAAAACCCACTTTTTGGACCAAAACTGGTTTCACTGGCATTTTCACGCGCTCAAAAAACGAGGTTCCGGACATTTTTCTTCCGATTTTTTTTGTTACGTGCTAAAATAGAGGTACAAAATGGACGTACGGACCAAAAAACGCGAAATTTCATTTCCGGAAATGGGTTTTTTCGACCCCCGAAAATGGGAAAAAACCCACTTTTTGGCCCCGGAAATGTGTTTTTTTCTTCCGATTTTTTTTGTCACGTGCTAAAATAGAGGTACAAAATGGACGTACTGACCAAAAAACGCGAAATTTCATTTCCAGAAATGTGTTTTTTCGACCCCCAAAAATGGGAAAAAACCCACTTTTTGGCCCAAAATTGGTTTCACTGGCATTTTCACGCGCTCAAAAAACGAGGTTTCGGACATTTTGCTTCCGATTTTTTTTGTCACGTGCTAAAATAGAGGTACAAAATGGACGTACGAACCAAAAAACGCGAAATTTCATTTCCGGAAATGGGTTTTTTTGACCCCCGAAAATGGGAAAAAAACCCACTTTTTGGCCCAAAACTGGATTCACTGGCATTTTCACGTGCTCAAAAAATGAGGTTCCTGTCATTTTTTTCTTTCGATTTTTTTTTGTCACGTGCTAAAATTGAGGTACAAAATGGACGTACGGACCAAAAAACGCGAAATTTCATTTCCGGAAATGGGTTTTTTCGACCCCCGAAAATGGGAAAAAACCCACTTTTTGGCCCAAAACTGGTTTCACTGGCATTTTCACGCGCTCAAAAAATGAGGTTCCGGATATTTTTCTTCCGATTTTTTTTGTTACGTGCTAAAATAGAGGTACAAAATTGACGTACGGACCAAAAAACCACGAAATTTCATTTCCGGAAATGGGTTTTTTCGACCCCCGAAAATGGAAAAAACCCACTTTTTGGCCCCGGAAATGTGTTTTTTCTTCCGATTTTTTTGTCACGTGCTAAAATAGAGGTACAAAATGGGCGTACGGACCAAAAAACGCGAAATTTAATTTCCGGAAATGTGTTTTTTCGACCCCCAAAAATGGGAAAAAACCCACTTTTTGGCCCAAAATTGGTTTCACTTGCATTTTCACGCGCTCAAAAAACGAGGTTCCGGACATTTTTCTTTCGATTTTTTTTGTCACGTGCTAAAATTGAGGTACAAAATGGACGTACGGACAAAAAAAACGCGAAATTTCATTTCCGGAAATGGGTTTTTTCGACCCCCGAAATTGGGAAAAAACCCACTTTTTGGACCAAAACTGGTTTCACTGGCATTTTCACGCGCTCAAAAAACGAGGTTCCGGACATTTTTCTTCCGATTTTTTTTGTTACGTGCTAAAATAGAGGTACAAAATGGACGTACGGACCAAAAAACGCGAAATTTCATTTCCGGAAATGGGTTTTTTCGACCCCCGAAAATGGGAAAAAACCCACTTTTTGGCCCCGGAAATGTGTTTTTTCTTCCGATTTTTTTTGTCACGTGCTAAAATAGAGGTACAAAATGGACGTACTGACCAAAAAACGCGAAATTTCATTTCCAGAAATGTGTTTTTTCGACCCCCAAAAATGGGAAAAAACCCACTTTTTGGCCCAAAATTGGTTTCACTGGCATTTTCACGCGCTCAAAAAACGAGGTTTCGGACATTTTGCTTCCGATTTTTTTGTCACGTGCTAAAATAGAGGTACAAAATGGACGTACGAACCAAAAAACGCGAAATTTCATTTCCGGAAATGGGTTTTTTTGACCCCCGAAAATGGGAAAAAAACCCACTTTTTGGCCCAAAACTGGATTCACTGGCATTTTCACGTGCTCAAAAAATGAGGTTCCTGTCATTTTTTTCTTTCGATTTTTTTTGTCACGTGCTAAAATTGAGGTACAAAATGGACGTACGGACCAAAAAACGCGAAATTTCATTTCCGGAAATGGGTTTTTTCGACCCCCGAAAATGGGAAAAAACCCACTTTTTGGCCCAAAACTGGTTTCACTGGCATTTTCACGCGCTCAAAAAATGAGGTTCCGGATATTTTTCTTCCGATTTTTTTTGTTACGTGCTAAAATAGAGGTACAAAATTGACGTACGGACCAAAAAACGCGAAATTTCATTTCCGGAAATGGGTTTTTTCGACCCCCGAAAATGGGAAAAAACCCACTTTTTGGCCCCGGAAATGTGTTTTTTCTTCCAATTTTTTTTGTCACGTGTTAAAATAGAGGTACAAAATGGACGTACGGACCAAAAAACGTGAAATTGAATTTCCGGAAATGTGTTTTTTCGACCCCCAAAAATGGGAAAAAACCCACTTTTTGGCCCAAAATTGGTTTCACTGGCATTTTCACGCGCTCAAAAAATGAGGTTTCGGACATTTTCTTCCGATTTTTTTTGTCACGTGCTAAAATAGAGGTACAAAATGGACGTACGAACCAAAAAACGCGAAATTTCATTTCCGGAAATGGGTTTTTTTGACCCCCGAAAATGGGAAAAAAAACCCACTTTTTGGCCCAAAACTGGATTCACTGGCATTTTCACGTGCTCAAAAAACGAGGTTCCGGACATTTTTCTTTCGATTTTTTTTGTCACGTGCTAAAATTGAGGTACAAAATGGACGTACGGACAAAAAAACGCGAAATTTCATTTCCGGAAATGGGTTTTTTCGACCCCCAAAAATGGGAAAAAACCCACTTTTTGGACCAAAACTGGTTTCACTGGCATTTTCACGCGCTCAAAAAACGAGGTTCCGGACATTTTTCTTCCGATTTTTTTTGTTACGTGCTAAAATAGAGGTACAAAATGGACGTACGGACCAAAAAACACGAAATTTCATTTCCGGAAATGGGTTTTTTCGACCCCCGAAAATGGGAAAAAACCCACTTTTTGGCCCCGGAAATGTGTTTTTTCTTCCGATTTTTTTTGTCACGTGTTAAAATAGAGGTACAAAATGGACGTACGGACCAAAAAAACGCGAAATTTAATTTCCGGAAATGTGTTTTTTCGACCCCCAAAAATGGGAAAAAACCCACTTTTTGGCCCAAAATTGGTTTCACTGGCATTTTCACGCGCTCAAAAAATGAGGTTTCGGACATTTTTCTTCCGATTTTTTTTGTCACGTGCTAAAATAGAGGTACAAAATGGACGTACGAACCAAAAAACGCGAAATTTCATTTCCGGAAATGGTTTTTTTGACCCCCGAAAATGGGAAAAAAACCCACTTTTTGGCCCAAAACTGGATTCACTGGCATTTTCATGTGCTCAAAAAACGAGGTTCCGGACATATTTCTTTCGATTTTTTTGTCACGTGCTAAAATTGAGGTACAAAATGGACGTACGGACAAAAAAACGCGAAATTTCATTTCCGGAAATGGGTTTTTTCGACCCCCAAAAATGGGAAAAAACCCACTTTTTGGACCAAAACTGGTTTCACTGGCATTTTCACGCGCTCAAAAAATGAGGTTCCGGAAATTTTTCTTCCGATTTGTTTTGTTACGTGCTAAAATAGAGGTACAAAATGGACGTACTGACCAAAAAACGCGAAATTTCATTTCCGGAAATGTGTTTTTTCGACCCCCAAAAATGTGAAAAAACCCACTTTTTGGCCCAAAATTGGTTTCACTGGCATTTTCACGCGCTCAAAAAACGAGGTTTCGGACATTTTTCTTCCGATTTTTTTTGTCACGTGCTAAAATAGAGGTACAAAATGGACGTACGAACCAAAAAACGCGAAATTTCATTTCCGGAAATGGGTTTTTTTGACCCCCCGAAAATGGGAAAAAAACCCACTTTTTGGCCCAAAACTGGATTCACTGGCATTTTCACGTGCTCAAAAAACGAGGTTCCGGACATTTTTTTCTTTCGATTTTTTTTGTCACGTGCTAAAATTGAGGTACAAAATGACGTACGGACCAAAAAACGTGAAATTTCATTTCCGGAAATGGGTTTTTTCGACCCCCGAAAATGGGAAAAAACCCACTTTTTGGCCCAAAACTGGTTTCACTGGCATTTTCACGCGCTCAAAAAACGTGGTTCCGGACATTTTTCTTCCGATTTTTTTTTGTTACGTGCTAAAATAGAGGTACAAAATGGACGTACGGACCAAAAAAACGCGAAATTTCATTTCCGGAAATGGGTTTTTTCGACCCCCGAAAATGGGAAAAAACCCACTTTTTGGCCCCGGAAATGTGTTTTTTCTTCCGATTTTTTTTGTCACGTGTTAAAATAGAGGTACAAAATGGACGTACGGACCAAAAAACGCGAAATTTAATTTCCGGAAATGTGTTTTTTCGACCCCCAAAAATGGGAAAAAACCCACTTTTTGGCCCAAAATTGGTTTCACTGGCATTTTCACGCGCTCAAAAAATGAGGTTTCGGACATTTTTCTTCCGATTTTTTTTGTCACGTGCTAAAATAGAGGTACAAAATGGACGTACGAACCAAAAAACGCGAAATTTCATTTCCGGAAATGGGTTTTTTTGACCCCCGAAAATGGGAAAAAAACCCACTTTTTGGCCCAAAACTGGATTCACTGGCATTTTCATGTGCTCAAAAAACGAGGTTCCGGACATATTTCTTTCGATTTTTTTTGTCACGTGCTAAAATTGAGGTACAAAATGGACGTACGGACAAAAAAACGCGAAATTTCATTTCCGGAAATGGGTTTTTTCGACCCCCAAAAATGGGAAAAAACCCACTTTTTGGACCAAAACTGGTTTCACTGGCATTTTCACGCGCTCAAAAAATGAGGTTCCGGACATTTTTCTTCCGATTTGTTTTGTTACGTGCTAAAATAGAGGTACAAAATGGACGTACTGACCAAAAAACGCGAAATTTCATTTCCGGAAATGTGTTTTTTCGACCCCCAAAAATGTGAAAAAACCCACTTTTTGGCCCAAAATTGGTTTCACTGGCATTTTCACGCGCTCAAAAAACGAGGTTTCGGACATTTTTCTTCCGATTTTTTTTGTCACGTGCTAAAATAGAGGTACAAAATGGACGTACGAACCAAAAAACGCGAAATTTCATTTCCGGAAATGGGTTTTTTTGACCCCCGAAAATGGGAAAAAAACCCACTTTTTGGCCCAAAACTGGATTCACTGGCATTTTCACGTGCTCAAAAAACGAGGTTCCGGACATTTTTTCTTTCGATTTTTTTGTCACGTGCTAAAATTGAGGTACAAAATGGACGTACGGACCAAAAAACGTGAAATTTCATTTCCGGAAATGGGTTTTTTCGACCCCCGAAAATGGGAAAAAACCCACTTTTTGGCCCAAAACTGGTTTCACTGGCATTTTCACGCGCTCAAAAAACGTGGTTCCGGACATTTTTCTTCCGATTTTTTTTTGTTACGTGCTAAAATAGAGGTACAAAATGGACGTACGGACCAAAAAACGCGAAATTTCATTTCCGGAAATGGGTTTTTTCGACCCCCGAAAATGGGAAAAAACCCACTTTTTGGCCCCGGAAATGTGTTTTTTCTTCCGATTTTTTTTGTCACGTGCTAAAATAGAGGTACAAAATGGACGTACGGACCAAAAAACGCGAAATTTAATTTCCGGAAATGTGTTTTTTCGACCCCCAAAAATGGGAAAAAACCCACTTTTTGGCCCAAAATTGGTTTCACTGGCATTTTCACGCGCTCAAAAAACGAGGTTTCGGACATTTTTCTTCCGATTTTTTTGTCACGTGCTAAAATAGAGGTACAAAATGGACGTACGAACCAAAAAACGCGAAATTTCATTTCCGGAAATGGGTTTTTTTGACCCCCGAAAATGGGAAAAAAACCCACTTTTTGGCCCAAAACTGGATTCACTAGCATTTTCACGTGCTCAAAAACGAGGTTCCGGACATTTTTTTCTTTCGATTTTTTTTGTCACGTGCTAAAATTGAGGTACAAAATGGACGTACGGACCAAAAAACGCGAAATTTCATTTCCGGAAATGGGTTTTTTCGACCCCCGAAAATGGGAAAAAAACCCACTTTTTGGCCCAAAACTGGTTTCACTGGCATTTTCACGCGCTCAAAAAACGTGGTTCCGGACATTTTTCTTCCGATTTTTTTTGTTACGTGCTAAAATAGAGGTACAAAATGGACGTACGGACCAAAAAACGCGAAATTTCATTTCCGGAAATGGGTTTTTTCGACCCCCGAAAATGGGAAAAAACCCACTTTTTGGCCCCGGAAATGTGTTTTTTCTTCCGATTTTTTTTGTCACGTGCTAAAATAGAGGTACAAAATGGACGTACGGACCAAAAAACGCGAAATTTAATTTCCGGAAATGTGTTTTTTCGACCCCCAAAAATGGGAAAAAACCCACTTTTTGGCCCAAAATTGGTTTCACTGGCATTTTCACGCGCTCAATAAAACGAGGTTTCGGACATTTTTCTTCCGATTTTTTTGTCACGTGCTAAAATAGAGGTACAAAATGGACGTACGAACCAAAAAACGGGAAATTTCATTTCCGGAAATGGGTTTTTTTGACCCCCGAAAATGGGAAAAAAAACCCACTTTTTGGCCCAAAACTGGATTCACTGGCATTTTCACGTGCTCAAAAAACGAGGTTCCGGACATTTTTTTCTTTCGATTTTTTTTGTCACGTGCTAAAATTGAGGTACAAAATGGACGTACGGACCAAAAAACGCGAAATTTCATTTCCGGAAATGGGTTTTTTCGACCCCCGAAAATGGGAAAAAACCCACTTTTTGGCCCAAAACTGGTTTCACTGGCATTTTCACGCGCTCAAAAAACGAGGTTCCGGACATTTTTCTTCCGATTTTTTTTGTTACGTGCTAAAATAGAGGTACAAAATGGACGTACGGACCAAAAAACGCGAAATTTCATTTCCGGAAATGGGTTTTTTTGACCCCCAAAAATGGGAAAAAACCCACTTTTTGGCCCCGGAAATGTGTTTTTTCTTCCGATTTTTTTTGTCACGTGCTAAAATAGAGGTACAAAATGGACGTACGGACCAAAAAACGCGAAATTTAATTTCCGGAAATGTGTTTTTTTCGACCCCCAAAAATGGGAAAAAACCCACTTTTTGGCCCAAAATTGGTTTCACTGGCATTTTCACGCGCTCAAAAAACGAGGTTTCGGACATTTTTCTTCCGATTTTTTTTGTCACGTGCTAAAATAGAGGTACAAAATGGACGTACGAACCAAAAAACGCGAAATTTCATTTCCGGAAATGGGTTTTTTTGACCCCGAAAATGGGAAAAAAACCCACTTTTTGGCCCAAAACTGGATTCACTAGCATTTTCACGTGCTCAAAAAACGAGGTTCCGGACATTTTTCTTTCGATTTTTTTTTGTCACGTGCTAAAATTGAGGTACAAAATGGACGTACGGGACAAAAAAACGCGAAATTTCATTTCCGGAAATGGGTTTTTTCGACCCCCGAAAATGGGAAAAAACCCACTTTTTGGACCAAAACTGGTTTCACTGGCATTTTCACGCGCTCAAAAAACGAGGTTCCGGACATTTTTCTTCCGATTTTTTTTGTTACGTGCTAAAATAGAGGTACAAAATGGACGTACGGACCAAAAAACGCGAAATTTCATTTCCGGAAATGGGTTTTTTCGACCCCCGAAAATGGGAAAAAACCCACTTTTTGGCCCCGGAAATGTGTTTTTTCTTCCGATTTTTTTTGTCACGTGCTAAAATAGAGGTACAAAATGGACGTACTGACCAAAAAACGCGAAATTTCATTTCCAGAAATGTGTTTTTTTCGACCCCCAAAAATGGGAAAAAACCCACTTTTTGGCCCAAAATTGGTTTCACTGGCATTTTCACGCGCTCAAAAAACGAGGTTTCGGACATTTTTATTCCGATTTTTTTTGTCACGTGCTAAAATAGAGGTACAAAATGGACGTACGAACCAAAAAACGCGAAATTTCATTTCCGGAAATGGGTTTTTTTGACCCCCGAAAATGGGAAAAAAACCCACTTTTTGGCCCAAAACTGGATTGACTGGCATTTTCACGTGCTCAAAAAACGAGGTTCCGGACATTTTTTTCTTTCGATTTTTTTGTCACGTGCTAAAATTGAGGTACAAAATGGACGTACGGACCAAAAAACGCGAAATTTCATTTCCGGAAATGGGTTTTTTCGACCCCCGAAAATGGGAAAAAACCCACTTTTTGGCCCAAAACTGGTTTCACTGGCATTTTCACGCGCTCAAAAAACGAGGTTCCGGACATTTTTCTTCCGATTTTTTTGTTACGTGCTAAAATAGAGGTACAAAATGGACGTACGGACCAAAAAACGCGAAATTTCATTTCCGGAAATGGGTTTTTTCGACCCCCGAAAATGGGAAAAAACCCACTTTTTGGCCCCGGAAATGTGTTTTTTCTTCCGATTTTTTTGTCACGTGCTAAAATAGAGGTACAAAATGGGCGTACGGACCAAAAAACGCGAAATTTAATTTCCGGAAATGTGTTTTTTTCGACCCCCAAAAATGGGAAAAAACCCACTTTTTGGCCCAAAATTGGTTTCACTTGCATTTTCACGCGCTCAAAAAACGAGGTTCCGGACATTTTTCTTTCGATTTTTTTTGTCACGTGCTAAAATTGAGGTACAAAATGGACGTACGGACAAAAAAACGCGAAATTTCATTTCCGGAAATGGGTTTTTTCGACCCCCGAAATTGGGAAAAAACCCACTTTTTGGACCAAAACTGGTTTCACTGGCATTTTCACGCGCTCAAAAAACGAGGTTCCGGACATTTTTCTTCCGATTTTTTTTGTTACGTGCTAAAATAGAGGTACAAAATGGACGTACGGACCAAAAAACGCGAAATTTCATTTCCGGAAATGGGTTTTTTCGACCCCCGAAAATGGGAAAAAACCCACTTTTTGGCCCCGGAAATGTGTTTTTTCTTCCGATTTTTTTTTGTCACGTGCTAAAATAGAGGTACAAAATGGACGTACTGACCAAAAACGCGAAATTTCATTTCCAGAAATGTGTTTTTTCGACCCCCAAAAATGGGAAAAAACCCACTTTTTGGCCCAAAATTGGTTTCACTGGCATTTTCACGCGCTCAAAAAACGAGGTTTCGGACATTTTTCTTCCGATTTTTTTTGTCACGTGCTAAAATAGAGGTACAAAATGGACGTACGAACCAAAAAACGCGAAATTTCATTACCGGAAATGGGTTTTTTTGACCCCCGAAAATGGGAAAAAAACCCACTTTTTGGCCCAAAACTGGATTCACTGGCATTTTCACGTGCTCAAAAAACGAGGTTCCGGACATTTTTTTCTTTCGATTTTTTTTTTCACGTGCTAAAATTGAGGTACAAAATGGACGTACGGACCAAAAAATGCGAAATTTCATTTCCGGAAATGGGTTTTTTCGACCCCCGAAAATGGGAAAAAACCCACTTTTTGGCCCAAAACTGGTTTCACTGGCATTTTCACGCGCTCAAAAAACGAGGTTCCGGACATTTTTCTTCCGATTTTTTTTGTTACGTGCTAAAATAGAGGTACAAAATGGACGTACGGACCAAAAAACGTGAAATTTCATTTCCGGAAATGGGTTTTTTCGACCCCCGAAAATGGGAAAAAACCCACTTTTTGGCCCCGGAAATGTGTTTTTTCTTCCGATTTTTTTTGTCACGTGCTAAAATAGAGGTACAAAATGGACGTACGGACCAAAAAACGCGAAATTTAATTTCCGGAAATGTGTTTTTTCGACCCCCAAAAATGGGAAAAAACCCACTTTTTGGCCCAAAATTGGTTTCACTTGTATTTTCACGCGCTCAAAAAACGAGGTTTCGGACATTTTTCTTCCGATTTTTTTTGTCACGTGCGAAAATAGAGGTACAAAATGGACGTACGAACCAAAAAACGCGAAATTTCATTTCCGGAAATGGGTTTTTTGACCCCCGAAAATGGGAAAAAAACCCACTTTTTGGCCCAAAACTGGATTCACTGGCATTTTCACGTGCTCAAAAAACGAGGTTCCGGACATTTTTCTTTCGATTTTTTTTGTCACGTGCTAAAATTGAGGTACAAAATGGACGTACGGACAAAAAAACGCGAAATTTCATTTCCGGAAATGGGTTTTTTCGACCCCCGAAAAAGGGAAAAAACCCACTTTTTGGCCCAAAACTGGTTTCACTGGCATTTTCACGCGCTCAAAAAACGAGGTTCCGGACATTTTTCTTCCGATTTTTTTTGTTACGTGCTAAAATAGAGGTACAAAATGGACGTACGTACCAAAAAACGCGAAATTTCATTTCCGGAAATGGGTTTTTTCGACCCCCGAAAATGGGAAAAAACCAACTTTTTGGCCCCGGAAATGTGTTTTTTCTTCCGATTTTTTTTGTCACGTGCTAAAATAGAGGTACAAAATGGACGTACGGACCAAAAAACGCGAAATTTCATTTCCGGAAAAGTGTTTTTTCGACCCCCAAAAATGGGAAAAAACCCACTTTTTGGCCCAAAATTGGTTTCACTAGCATTTTCACGCGCTCAAAAAACGAGGTTTCGGACATTTTTCTTCCGATTTTTTTTGTCACGTGCTAAAATAGAGGTACAAAATGGAAGTACGAACCAAAAAACGCGAAATTTCATTTCCGGAAATGGGTTTTTTTGACCCCCGAAAATGGGAAAAAAACTCACTTTTTGGCCCAAAACTGGATTCCCTGGCATTTTCACGTGCTCAAAAAACAAGGTTCCGGACATTTTTCTTTCGATTTTTTTTGTCACGTGCTAAAATTGAGGTACAAAATGGACGTGACCAAAAAACGCGAAATTTCATTTCCGGAAATGTGTTTTTTCGACCCCCAAAAATGGGAAAAAACCCACTTTTTGGCCCAAAATTGGTTTCACTTGTATTTTCACGCGCTCAAAAACGAGGTTTCGGACATTTTTCTTCCGATTTTTTTTGTCACGTGCTAAAATAGAGGTACAAAATGGACGTACGAACCAAAAAACGCGAAATTTCATTTCCGGAAATGGGTTTTTTGACCCCCGAAAATGGGAAAAAAAACCCACTTTTTGCCCAAAACTGGATTCACTGGCATTTTCACGTGCTCAAAAAACGAGGTTCCGGACATTTTTCTTTCGATTTTTTTTGTCACGTGCTAAAATTGAGGTACAAAATGGACGTACGGACAAAAAAACGCGAAATTTCATTTCCGGAAATGGGTTTTTTCGACCCCCGAAAATGGGAAAAACCCCACTTTTTGGCCCAAAACTGGTTTCACTGGCATTTTCACGCGCTCAAAAAACGAGGTTCCGGACATTTTTCTTCCGATTTTTTTTGTTACGTGCTAAAATAGAGGTACAAAATGGACGTACGTACCAAAAAACGCGAAATTTCATTTCCGGAAATGGGTTTTTTCGACCCCCGAAAATGGGAAAAAACCCACTTTTTGGCCCCGGAAATGTGTTTTTTCTTCCGATTTTTTTTGTCACGTGCTAAAATAGAGGTACAAAATGGACGTACGGACCAAAAAACGCGAAATTTCATTTCCGGAAAAGTGTTTTTTTCGACCCCCAAAAATGGGAAAAAAACCCACTTTTTGGCCCAAAATTGGTTTCACTGGCATTTTCACGCGCTCAAAAAACGAGGTTTCGGACATTTTTCTTCCGATTTTTTTTGTCACGTGCTAAAATAGAGGTACAAAATGGACGTACGAACAAAAAAACGCGAAATTTCATTTCCGGAAATGGGTTTTTTTGACCCCCGAAAATGGGAAAAAAAACCCACTTTTTGGCCCAAAACTGGATTCCCTGGCATTTTCACGTGCTCAAAAAACAAGGTTCCGGACATTTTTCTTTCGATTTTTTTTGTCACGTGCTAAAATTGAGGTACAAAATGGACGTACGGGCCAAAAAACGCGAAATTTCATTTCCGGAAATGTGTTTTTTGGACCTCCAAAAATGGGAAAAAACCCACTTTTTGGCCCAAAATTGGTTTCACTGGCATTTTCACGCGCTCAAAAAACGAGGTTTCGGACATTTTTTTTCCGATTTTTTTTGTCACGTGCTAAAATAGAGGTACAAAATGGACGTACGAACAAAAAAACGCGAAATTTCATTTCCGGAAATGGGTTTTTTTGACCCCCGAAAATGGGAAAAAAACCCACTTTTTGGCCCAAAACTGGATTCACTGGCATTTTCACGTGCTCAAAAAACGAGGTTCCGGACATTTTTCTTTCGATTTTTTTTGTCACGTGCTAAAATTGAGGTACAAAATGGACGTACGGACAAAAAAACGCGAAATTTCATTTCCGGAAATGGGTTTTTTCGACCCCCGAAAATGGGAAAAAACCCACTTTTTGGCCCAAAACTGGTTTCACTGGCATTTTCACGCGCTCAAAAAACGAGGTTCCGGACATTTTTCTTCCGATTTTTTTTGTTACGTGCTAAAATAGAGGTACAAAATGGACGTACGTACCAAAAAACGCGAAATTTCATTTCCGGAAATGGGTTTTTTCGACCCCCGAAAATGGGAAAAAACCCACTTTTTGGCCCCGGAAATGTGTTTTTTCTTCCGATTTTTTTTGTCACGTGCTAAAATAAAGGTACAAAATGGACGTACGGACCAAAAACGCGAAATTTCATTTCCGGAAATGTGTTTTTTCGACCCCCAAAAATGGGAAAAAACCCACTTTTTGGCCCAAAATTGGTTTCACTAGCATTTTCACGCGCTCAAAAAACGAGGTTTCGGACATTTTTCTTCCGATTTTTTTTGTCACGTGCTAAAATAGAGGTACAAAATGGACGTACGAACCAAAAAACGCGAAATTTCATTTCCGGAAATGGGTTTTTTTGACCCCCGAAAATGGGAAAAAAACCCACTTTTTGGCCCAAAACTGGATTCACTGGCATTTTCACGTGCTCAAAAAACGAGGTTCCGGACATTTTTTTCTTTCGATTTTTTTTGTCACGTGCTAAAATTGAGGTACAAAATGGACGTACGGACCAAAAAATGCGAAATTTCATTTCCGGAAATGGGTTTTTTCGACCCCCGAAAATGGGAAAAAACCCACTTTTTGGCCCAAAACTGGTTTCACTGGCATTTTCACGCGCTCAAAAAACGAGGTTCCGGACATTTTTCTTCCGATTTTTTTTGTTACGTGCTAAAATAGAGGTACAAAATGGACGTACGGACCAAAAAACGTGAAATTTCATTTCCGGAAATGGGTTTTTTCGACCCCGAAAATGGGAAAAAACCCACTTTTTGGCCCCGGAAATGTGTTTTTTCTTCCGATTTTTTTTGTCACGTGCTAAAATAGAGGTACAAAATGGACGTACGGACGCAAAAAACGCGAAATTTAATTTCCGGAAATGTGTTTTTTCGACACCCAAAAATGGGAAAAAACCCACTTTTTGGCCCAAAATTGGTTTCACTTGTATTTTCACGCGCTCAAAAAACGAGGTTTCGGACATTTTTCTTCCGATTTTTTTTGTCACGTGCTAAAATAGAGGTACAAAATGGACGTACGAACCAAAAAACGCGAAATTTCATTTCCGGAAATGGGTTTTTTGACCCCCGAAAATGGGAAAAAAAACCCACTTTTTGGCCCAAAACTGGATTCACTGGCATTTTCACGTGCTCAAAAAACGAGGTTCCGGACATTTTTCTTTCGATTTTTTTTGTCACGTGCTAAAATTGAGGTACAAAATGGACGTACGGACAAAAAAACGCGAAATTTCATTTCCGGAAATGGGTTTTTTCGGACCCCCGAAAATGGGAAAAAACCCACTTTTTGGCCCAAAACTGGTTTCACTGGCATTTTCACGCGCTCAAAAAATGAGGTTCCGGACATTTTTCTTCCGATTTTTTTTTGTTACGTGCTAAAATAGAGGTACAAAATGGACGTACGTACCAAAAAACGCGAAATTTCATTTCCGGAAATGGGTTTTTTCGACCCCCGAAAATGGGAAAAAACCCACTTTTTGGCCCCGGAAATGTGTTTTTTCTTCCGATTTTTTTTGTCACGTGCTAAAATAGAGGTACAAAATGGACGTACGGACCAAAAAACGCGAAATTTCATTTCCGGAAAAGTGTTTTTTCGACCCCCCAAAAATGGGAAAAAACCCACTTTTTGGCCCAAAATTGGTTTCACTGGCATTTTCACGCGCTCAAAAAACGAGGGTTTCGGACATTTTTCTTCCGATTTTTTTTGTCACGTGCTAAAATAGAGGTACAAAATGGACGTACGAACCAAAAAACGCGAAATTTCATTTCCGAAAATGGGTTTTTTTGACCCCCGAAAATGGGAAAAAAACCCACTTTTTGGCCCAAAACTGGATTCCCTGGCATTTTCACGTGCTCAAAAAACAAGGTTCCGGACATTTTTCTTTCGATTTTTTTGTCACGTGCTAAAATTGAGGTACAAAATGGACGTACGGGCCAAAAAACGCGAAATTTCATTTCCGGAAATGTGTTTTTTGGACCCCCAAAAATGGGAAAAAACCCACTTTTTGGCCCAAAATTGGTTTCACTGGCATTTTCACGCGCTCAAAAAACGAGGTTTCGGAACATTTTTCTTCCGATTTTTTTTGTCACGTGCTAAAATAGAGGTACAAAATGGACGTACGAACAAAAAAACGCGAAATTTCATTTCCGGAAATGGGTTTTTTTGACCCCCGAAAATGGGAAAAAAACCCACTTTTTGGCCCAAAACTGGATTCACTGGCATTTTCACGTGCTCAAAAAACGAGGTTCCGGACATTTTTCTTTCGATTTTTTTTGTCACGTGCTAAAATTGAGGTACAAAATGGACGTACGGACAAAAAAACGCGAAATTTCATTTCCGGAAATGGGTTTTTTCGACCCCCGAAAATGGGAAAAAACCCACTTTTTGGCCCAAAACTGGTTTCACTGGCATTTTCACGCGCTCAAAAAACGAGGTTCCGGACATTTTTCTTCCGATTTTTTTTGTTACGTGCTAAAATAGAGGTACAAAATGGACGTACGTACCAAAAAACGCGAAATTTCATTTCCGGAAATGGGTTTTTTCGACCCCCGAAAATGGGAAAAAACCCACTTTTTGGCCCCGGAAATGTGTTTTTTCTTCCGATTTTTTTTGTCACGTGCTAAAATAGAGGTACAAAATGGACGTACGGACCAAAAAACGCGAAATTTCATTTCCGGAAAAGTGTTTTTTCGACCCCCAAAAATGGGAAAAAAACCCACTTTTTGGCCCAAAATTGGTTTCACTGGCATTTTCACGCGCTCAAAAAACGAGGTTTCGGACATTTTTCTTCCGATTTTTTTTGTCACGTGCTAAAATAGAGGTACAAAATGGACGTACGAACCAAAAAACGCGAAATTTCATTTCCGGAAATGGGTTTTTTTGACCCCCGAAAATGGGAAAAAAACCCACTTTTTGGCCCAAAACTGGATTCCCTGGCATTTTCACGTGCTCAAAAAACAAGGTTCCGGACATTTTTCTTTCGATTTTTTTTTGTCACGTGCTAAAATTGAGGTACAAAATGGACGTACGGGCCAAAAAACGCGAAATTTCATTTCCGGAAATGTGTTTTTTGGACCCCCAAAAATGGGAAAAAACCCACTTTTTGGCCCAAAATTGGTTTCACTGGCATTTTCACGCGCTCAAAAAACGAGGTTTCGGACATTTTTCTTCCGATTTTTTTTGTCACGTGCTAAAATAGAGGTACAAAATGGACGTACGAACAAAAAAACGCGAAATTTCATTTCCGGAAATGGGTTTTTTTGACCCCCGAAAATGGGAAAAAAACCCACTTTTTGGCCCAAAACTGGATTCACTGGCATTTTCACGTGCTCAAAAAACGAGGTTCCGGACATTTTTCTTTCGATTTTTTTTGTCACGTGCTAAAATTGAGGTACAAAATGGACGTACGGACAAAAAAAACGCGAAATTTCATTTCCGGAAATGGGTTTTTTCGACCCCCGAAAATGGGAAAAAACCCACTTTTTGGCCCAAAACTGGTTTCACTGGCATTTTCACGCGCTCAAAAAACGAGGTTCCGGACATTTTTCTTCCGATTTTTTTTGTTACGTGCTAAAATAGAGGTACAAAATGGACGTACGTACCAAAAAACGCGAAATTTCATTTCCGGAAATGGGTTTTTTCGACCCCCGAAAATGGGAAAAAACCCACTTTTTGGCCCCGGAAATGTGTTTTTTCTTCCGATTTTTTTTGTCACGTGCTAAAATAGAGGTACAAAATGGACGTACGGACCAAAAAACGCGAAATTTCATTTACGGAAATGTGTTTTTTCGACCCCCAAAAATGGGAAAAAACCCACTTTTTGGCCCAAAATTGGTTTCACTGGCATTTTCACGCGCTCAAAAAACGAGGTTTCGGACATTTTTCTTCCGATTTTTTTTGTCACGTGCTAAAATAGAGGTACAAAATGGACGTACGAACCAAAAAACGCGAAATTTCATTTCCGGAAATGGGTTTTTTTGACCCCCGAAAATGGGAAAAAAACCCACTTTTTGGCCCTAAACTGGATTCCCTGGCATTTTCACGTGCTCAAAAAACGAGGTTCCGGACATTTTTCTTTCGATTTTTTTTGTCACGTGCTTAAATTGAGGTACAAAATGGACGTACGGGCCAAAAAACGCGAAATTTCATTTCCGGAAATGTGTTTTTTGGACCCCCAAAAATGGGAAAAAACCCACTTTTTGGCCCAAAATTGGTTTCACTGGCATTTTCACGCGCTCAAAAAACGAGGTTTCGGACATTTTTCTTCCGATTTTTTTTGTCACGTGCTAAAATAGAGGTACAAAATGGACGTACGAACCAAAAAACGCGAAATTTCATTTCCGGAAATGGGTTTTTTTGACCCCCGAAAATGGGAAAAAAACCCACTTTTTGGCCCAAAACTGGATTCACTGGCATTTTCACGTGCTCAAAAAACGAGGTTCCGGACATTTTTCTTTCGATTTTTTTTGTCACGTGCTAAAATTGAGGTACAAAATGGACGTACGGACAAAAAAACGCGAAATTTCATTTCCGGAAATGGGTTTTTTCGACCCCCGAAAATGGGAAAAAACCCACTTTTTGGCCCAAAACTGGTTTCACTGGCATTTTCACGCGCTCAAAAAACGAGGTTCCGGACATTTTTCTTCCGATTTTTTTTGTTACATGCTAAAATAGAGGTACAAAATGGACGTACGGACCAAAAAACGCGAAATTTCATTTCCGGAAATGGGTTTTTTCGACCCCCGAAAATGGGAAAAAACCCACTTTTTGGCCCCGGAAATGTGTTTTTTCTTCCGATTTTTTTTGTCACGTGCTAAAATAGAGGTACAAAATGGACGTACGGACCAAAAAACGCGAAATTTCATTTCCGGAAATGTGTTTTTTCGACCCCCAAAAATGGGAAAAAACCCACTTTTTGGCCCAAAATTGGTTTCACTTGTATTTTCACGCGCTCAAAAAACGAGGTTTCGGACATTTTTCTTCCGATTTTTTTTGTCACGTGCTAAAATAGAGGTACAAAATGGACGTACGAACCAAAAAACGCGAAATTTCATTTCCGGAAATGGGTTTTTTTGACCCCCGAAAATGGGAAAAAAAACCCACTTTTTGGCCCAAAACTGGATTCACTGGCATTTTCACGTGCTCAAAAAACGAGGTTCCGGACATTTTTCTTTCGATTTTTTTTGTCACGTGCTAAAATTGAGGTACAAAATGGACGTACGGACAAAAAAAACGCGAAATTTCATTTCCGGAAATGGGTTTTTTCGACCCCCGAAAATGGGAAAAACCCCACTTTTTGGCCCAAAACTGGTTTCACTGGCATTTTCACGCGCTCAAAAAACGAGGTTCCGGACATTTTTCTTCCGATTTTTTTTGTTACGTGCTAAAATAGAGGTACAAAATGGACGTACGTACCAAAAAACGCGAAATTTCATTTCCGGAAATGGGTTTTTTCGACCCCCGAAAATGGGAAAAAACCCACTTTTTGGCCCCGGAAATGTGTTTTTTCTTCCGATTTTTTTTTGTCACGTGCTAAAATAGAGGTACAAAATGGACGTACGGACCAAAAAACGCGAAATTTCATTTCCGGAAAAGTGTTTTTTCGACCCCCAAAAATGGGAAAAAACCCACTTTTTGGCCCAAAATTGGTTTCACTGGCATTTTCACGCGCTCAAAAAACGAGGTTTCGGACATTTTTCTTCCGATTTTTTTTGTCACGTGCTAAAATAGAGGTACAAAATGGACGTACGAACAAAAAAACGCGAAATTTCATTTCCGGAAATGGGTTTTTTTGACCCCCGAAAATGGGAAAAAAAACCCACTTTTTGGCCCAAAACTGGATTCCCTGGCATTTTCACGTGCTCAAAAAACAAGGTTCCGGACATTTTTCTTTCGATTTTTTTTTGTCACGTGCTAAAATTGAGGTACAAAATGGACGTACGGGCCAAAAAACGCGAAATTTCATTTCCGGAAATGTGTTTTTTGGACCTCCAAAAATGGGAAAAAACCCACTTTTTGGCCCAAAATTGGTTTCACTGGCATTTTCACGCGCTCAAAAAACGAGGTTTCGGACATTTTTTTTCCGATTTTTTTTGTCACGTGCTAAAATAGAGGTACAAAATGGACGTACGAACAAAAAAACGCGAAATTTCATTTCCGGAAATGGGTTTTTTTGACCCCCGAAAATGGGAAAAAAACCCACTTTTTGGCCCAAAACTGGATTCACTGGCATTTTCACGTGCTCAAAAAACGAGGTTCCGGACATTTTTCTTTCGATTTTTTTTGTCACGTGCTAAAATTGAGGTACAAAATGGACGTACGGACAAAAAAACGCGAAATTTCATTTCCGGAAATGGGTTTTTTCGACCCCCGAAAATGGGAAAAAACCCACTTTTTGGCCCAAAACTGGTTTCACTGGCATTTTCACGCGCTCAAAAAACGAGGTTCCGGACATTTTTCTTCCGATTTTTTTTGTTACGTGCTAAAATAGAGGTACAAAATGGACGTACGTACCAAAAAACGCGAAATTTCATTTCCGGAAATGGGTTTTTTCGACCCCCGAAAATGGGAAAAAACCCACTTTTTGGCCCCGGAAATGTGTTTTTTCTTCCGATTTTTTTTGTCACGTGCTAAAATAGAGGTACAAAATGGACGTACGGACCAAAAAACGCGAAATTTCATTTCCGGAAATGTGTTTTTTCGACCCCCAAAAATGGGAAAAAACCCACTTTTTGGCCCAAAATTGGTTTCACTGGCATTTTCACGCGCTCAAAAAACGAGGTTTCGGACATTTTTCTTCCGATTTTTTTTGTCACGTGCTAAAATAGAGGTACAAAATGGACGTACGAACCAAAAAACGCGAAATTTCATTACCGGAAATGGGTTTTTTTGACCCCCGAAAATGGGAAAAAAACCCACTTTTTGGCCCAAAACTGGATTCCCTGGCATTTTCACGTGCTCAAAAAACGAGGTTCCGGACATTTTTCTTTCGATTTTTTTTGTCACGTGCTAAAATTGAGGTACAAAATGGACGTACGGGCCAAAAAACGCGAAATTTCATTTCCGGAAATGTGTTTTTTGGACCCCCAAAAATGGGAAAAAACCCACTTTTTGGCCCAAAATTGGTTTCACTGGAATTTTCACGCGCTCAAAAAACGAGGTTTCGGACATTTTTCTTCCGATTTTTTTTGTCACGTGCTAAAATAGAGGTACAAAATGGACGTACGAACCAAAAAACGCGAAATTTCATTTCCGGAAATGGGTTTTTTTGACCCCCGAAAATGGGAAAAAAACCCACTTTTTGGCCCAAAACTGGATTCACTGGCATTTTCACGTGCTCAAAAAACGAGGTTCCGGACATTTTTCTTTCGATTTTTTTTGTCACGTGCTAAAATTGAGGTACAAAATGGACGTACGGACAAAAAAACGCGAAATTTCATTTCCGGAAATGGGTTTTTTCGACCCCCGAAAATGGGAAAAAACCCACTTTTTGGCCCAAAACTGGTTTCACTGGCATTTTCACGCGCTCAAAAAACGAGGTTCCGGACATTTTTCTTCCGATTTTTTTTTGTTACGTGCTAAAATAGAGGTACAAAATGGACGTACGGACCAAAAAACGCGAAATTTCATTTCCGGAAATGGGTTTTTTCGACCCCCGAAAATGGGAAAAAACCCACTTTTTGGCCCCGGAAATGTGTTTTTTCTTCCGATTTTTTTTGTCACGTGCTAAAATAGAGGTACAAAATGGACGTACGGACCAAAAAACGCGAAATTTCATTTCCGGAAATTTGTTTTTTCGACCCCCAAAAATGGGAAAAAACCCACTTTTTGGCCCAAAATTGGTTTCACTTGTATTTTCACGCGCTCAAAAAACGAGGTTTCGGACATTTTTCTTCCGATTTTTTTTGTCACGTGCTAAAATAGAGGTACAAAATGGACGTACGAACCAAAAAACGCGAAATTTCATTTCCGGAAATGGGTTTTTTTGACCCCCGAAAATGGGAAAAAAACCCACTTTTTGGCCCAAAACTGTATTCACTGGCATTTTCACGTGCTCAAAAAACGAGGTTCCGGACATTTTTCTTTCGATTTTTTTTGTCACGTGCTAAAATTGAGGTACAAAATGGACGTACGGACAAAAAAACGCGAAATTTCATTTCCGGAAATGGGTTTTTTCGACCCCCGAAAATGGGAAAAAACCCACTTTTTGGCCCAAAACTGGTTTCACTGGCATTTTCACGCGCTCAAAAAACGAGGTTCCGGACATTTTTCTTCCGATTTTTTTTGTTACATGCTAAAATAGAGGTACAAAATGGACGTACGTACCAAAAAACACGAAATTTCATTTCCGGAAATGGGTTTTTTCGACCCCCGAAAATGGGAAAAAACCCACTTTTTGGCCCCGGAAATGTGTTTTTTCTTCCGATTTTTTTTGTCACGTGCTAAAATAGAGGTACAAAATGGACGTACGGACCAAAAAACGGTAAATTTCATTTCCGGAAAAGTGTTTTTTCGACCCCCAAAAATGGGAAAAAACCCACTTTTTGGCCCAAAATTGGTTTCACTGGCATTTTCACGCGCTCAAAAAACGAGGTTTCGGACATTTTTCTTCCGATTTTTTTTGTCACGTGCTAAAATAGAGGTACAAAATGGACGTACGAACCAAAAAACGCGAAATTTCATTTCCGGAAATGGGTTTTTTTGACCCCCGAAAATGGGAAAAAAAACCCACTTTTTGGCCCAAAACTGGATTCCCTGGCATTTTCACGTGCTCAAAAAACAAGGTTCCGGACATTTTTCTTTCGATTTTTTTTGTCACGTGCTAAAATTGAGGTACAAAATGGACGTACGGGCCAAAAAACGCGAAATTTCATTTCCGGAAATGTGTTTTTTGGACCCCCAAAAATGGGAAAAAACCCACTTTTTGGCCCAAAATTGGTTTCACTGGCATTTTCACGAGCTCAAAAAACGAGGTTTCGGACATTTTTTCTTCCGATTTTTTTTTGTCACGTACTAAAATAGAAGTACAAAATGGACGTACAAACCAAAAAACGCGAAATTTCATTTCCGGAAATGGGTTTTTTTTGACCCCCGAAAATGGGAAAAAAACCCACTTTTTGGCCCAAAACTGGATTCACTGGCATTTTCACGTGCTCAAAAAACGAGGTTTCCGGACATTTTTCTTTCGATTTTTTTTGTCACGTGCTAAAATTGAGGTACAAAATGGACGTACGGACAAAAACACGCGAAATTTCATTTCCGGAAATGGGTTTTTTCGACCCCCGAAAATGGGAAAAAACCCACTTTTTGGCCCAAAACTGGTTTCACTGGCATTTTCACGCGCTCAAAAAACGAGGTTCCGGACATTTTTCTTCCGATTTTTTTTGTTACGTGCTAAAATAGAGGTACAAAATGGACGTACGGACCAAAAAACGCGAAATTTCATTTCCGGAAATGGGTTTTTTCGACCCCCGAAAATGGGAAAAAAAACCCACTTTTTGGCCCCGGAAATGTGTTTTTTCTTCCGATTTTTTTTTGTCACGTGCTAAAATAGAGGTACAAAATGGACGTACGGACCAAAAAACGCGAAATTTCATTTCCGGAAATTTGTTTTTTCGACCCCCAAAAATGGGAAAAAACCCACTTTTTGGCCCAAAATTGGTTTCACTTGTATTTTCACGCGCTCAAAAAACGAGGTTTCGGACATTTTTCTTCCGATTTTTTTTGTCACGTGCTAAAATAGAGGTACAAAATGGACGTACGAACCAAAAAACGCGAAATTTCATTTCCGGAAATGGGTTTTTTTGACCCCCGAAAATGGGAAAAAAACCCACTTTTTGGCCCAAAACTGGATTCACTGGCATTTTCACGTGCTCAAAAAACGAGGTTCCGGACATTTTTCTTTCGATTTTTTTTGTCACGTGCTAAAATTGAGGTACAAAATGGACGTACGGACAAAAAAACGCGAAATTTCATTTCCGGAAATGGGTTTTTTCGACCCCCGAAAATGGGAAAAAACCCACTTTTTGGCCCAAAACTGGTTTCACTGGCATTTTCACGCGCTCAAAAAACGAGGTTCCGGACATTTTTCTTCCGATTTTTTTTGTTACGTGCTAAAATAGAGGTACAAAATGGACGTACGGACCAAAAAACGCGAAATTTCATTTCCGGAAATGGGTTTTTTCGACCCCCGAAAATGGGAAAAAACCCACTTTTTGGCCCCGGAAATGTGTTTTTTCTTCCGATTTTTTTTGTCACGTGCTAAAATAGAGGTACAAAATGGACGTACGGACCAAAAAACGCGAAATTTCATTTCCGGAAATTTGTTTTTTCGACCCCCAAAAATGGGAAAAAACCCACTTTTTGGCCCAAAATTGGTTTCACTTGTATTTTCACGCGCTCAAAAAACGAGGTTTCGGACATTTTTCTTCCGATTTTTTTTGTCACGTGCTAAAATAGAGGTACAAAATGGACGTACGAACCAAAAAACGCGAAATTTCATTTCCGGAAATGGGTTTTTTTGACCCCCGAAAATGGGAAAAAAACCCACTTTTTGGCCCAAAACTGTATTCACTGGCATTTTCACGTGCTCAAAAAACGAGGTTCCGGACATTTTTCTTTCGATTTTTTTTGTCACGTGCTAAAATTGAGGTACAAAATGGACGTACGGACAAAAAAACGCGAAATTTCATTTCCGGAAATGGGTTTTTTCGACCCCCGAAAATGGGAAAAAACCCACTTTTTGGCCCAAAACTGGTTTCACTGGCATTTTCACGCGCTCAAAAAACGAGGTTCCGGACATTTTTCTTCCGATTTTTTTTGTTACATGCTAAAATAGAGGTACAAAATGGACGTACGTACCAAAAAACACGAAATTTCATTTCCGGAAATGGGTTTTTTCGAACCCCGAAAATGGGAAAAAACCCACTTTTTGGCCCCGGAAATGTGTTTTTTCTTCCGATTTTTTTTGTCACGTGCTAAAATAGAGGTACAAAATGGACGTACGGACCAAAAAACGGGAAATTTCATTTCCGGAAAAGTGTTTTTTCGACCCCCAAAAATGGGAAAAAACCCACTTTTTGGCCCAAAATTGGTTTCACTGGCATTTTCACGCGCTCAAAAAACGAGGTTTCGGACATTTTTCTTCCGATTTTTTTTGTCACGTGCTAAAATAGAGGTACAAAATGGACGTACGAACCAAAAAACGCGAAATTTCATTTCCGGAAATGGGTTTTTTTGACCCCCGAAAATGGGAAAAAAACCCACTTTTTGGCCCAAAACTGGATTCCCTGGCATTTTCACGTGCTCAAAAAACAAGGTTCCGGACATTTTTCTTTCGATTTTTTTTGTCACGTGCTAAAATTGAGGTACAAAATGGACGTACGGGCCAAAAAACGCGAAATTTCATTTCCGGAAATGTGTTTTTTGGACCCCCAAAAATGGGAAAAAACCCACTTTTTGGCCCAAAATTGGTTTCACTGGCATTTTCACGAGCTCAAAAAACGAGGTTTCGGACATTTTTCTTCCGATTTTTTTTGTCACGTACTAAAATAGAAGTACAAAATGGACGTACAAACCAAAAAACGCGAAATTTCATTTCCGGAAATGGGTTTTTTTGACCCCCGAAAATGGGAAAAAAACCCACTTTTTGGCCCAAAACTGGATTCACTGGCATTTTCACGTGCTCAAAAAACGAGGTTCCGGACATTTTTCTTTCGATTTTTTTTGTCACGTGCTAAAATTGAGGTACAAAATGGACGTACGGACAAAAACACGCGAAATTTCATTTCCGGAAATGGGTTTTTTCGACCCCCGAAAATGGGAAAAAACCCACTTTTTGGCCCAAAACTGGTTTCACTGGCATTTTCACGCGCTCAAAAAACGAGGTTCCGGACATTTTTCTTCCGATTTTTTTTGTTACGTGCTAAAATAGAGGTACAAAATGGACGTACGGACCAAAAAACGCGAAATTTCATTTCCGGAAATGGGTTTTTTCGACCCCCGAAAATGGGAAAAAAACCCACTTTTTGGCCCCGGAAATGTGTTTTTTCTTCCGATTTTTTTTGTCACGTGCTAAAATAGAGGTACAAAATGGACGTACGGACCAAAAAACGCGAAATTTCATTTCCGGAAATTTGTTTTTTCGACCCCCAAAAATGGGAAAAAACCCACTTTTTGGCCCAAAATTGGTTTCACTTGTATTTTCACGCGCTCAAAAAACGAGGTTTCGGACATTTTTCTTCCGATTTTTTTTGTCACGTGCTAAAATAGAGGTACAAAATGGACGTACGAACCAAAAAACGCGAAATTTCATTTCCGGAAATGGGTTTTTTTGACCCCCGAAAATGGGAAAAAAACCCACTTTTTGGCCCAAAACTGGATTCACTGGCATTTTCACGTGCTCAAAAAACGAGGTTCCGGACATTTTTCTTTCGATTTTTTTTGTCACGTGCTAAAATTGAGGTACAAAATGGACGTACGGACAAAAAAACGCGAAATTTCATTTCCGGAAATGGGTTTTTTCGACCCCCGAAAATGGGAAAAAACCCACTTTTTGGCCCAAAACTGGTTTCACTGGCATTTTCACGCGCTCAAAAAACGAGGTTCCGGACATTTTTCTTCCGATTTTTTTTGTTACATGCTAAAATAGAGGTACAAAATGGACGTACGTACCAAAAAACGCGAAATTTCATTTCCGGAAATGGGTTTTTTCGACCCCCGAAAATTGAAATTTCGATTTTTTCGAAATTTTGTTCAAGTCGAAATTCACCAAGTCGAAATTGCCTAAGTCGGAAATGCTTGGATTGAAACACAATGACAGCAACAAAATTGAAAACTACAACAATACAATCAAAGGAAAGATGCAATACAACAACAATATGACAACAATAAAATTGTAACTAAAGGATTGAGCACAGCAGCAACACCGAAACGCAACAGCAGCAGGAAGTTCAGCAGTTGGGAGCAACATCAAGCCAACAAAATGGAGCTTGCAAGCTCAAATACTCAGCCACACGGCGAGTTAAAATGGACATCCCAGCTATCTACTTGCCGAAGCCAGCTATAGACTTGCCGTAGAGCCACACCATGTACAATACACATGGTTACTAAACATTGAAAAACAAGATGGTACAATATTTGCATGACAAAGCGGTGTGCGACGGGGCTGATTTGTGCTATATGCGGATGGATGATACATCAATGGAACTATAAGATGAAGGTGCCTAGGATTGGAATGACCATCAATCCGGCATGAGCTTAACAAAGCTCATATAAAATGGAATAAACGAAAATTTGCGGTAAGAAGACTTGCTAATATACCGCCTACGAAAAGATATTGGTATAGGTTTTGAACCTAACCATGACAACAACAATAAACAACATGAATGATGCATGAAAACATATTTGAAAATGAGCAGAAAATGATGAAGATTAAAAATTCTGGGACTAAAAATGTGAATAAAAACAAACTTGAAAAATCTGGGGGGGGTAGGAATTTTTTTTTTTTTTTTTTTGATGAAAATTTGTGGAAGAAAGGAGAAATGGAGGAGGTCCTCATTAAAAACCTCTTTGGGAAAAAAAGAGTGACCTCAAGAAGATAGATATTACAAACTGAAAATAAAAAAAATTGTAGAAAATTTTAGAAATTTCTGGAAAAACTGGAAAACTGCAGAAAAATTGAAAAAATCTGCAGTTTTTGATGATATTTGCGGAAGGATCGAAGGGCTGTTAGGCCTTTGATGCTCTGATACCATAAAGGATTGTGAAATGTAGACAGTAACGAAGTGAACAAGAGTATTGCAGTGGTAGACTCCATTAATGGAGTAACCAAGAAGAAGAGCTTGATAAGACTACATTGTGATAATACTTGGATGATCTTAACTACTAACACAGTTACATATATATAGTACAATGCAGGAGACAACAAGAGATGGAGAGAGCAGCTAGCATGCTAGACAACATTGGCAACACCAAGCATCTCTACGGCAGGAACATGACAGTGGAGGAGAACATTGGGCAGTGCTACACATATTCTAACAGGCACCTTGATACGGATGAGAAACAGTTTACCTGAAAACACCTATCAAGCTCAGCCACACACATACACACAAACCCTAATCCTTGTTCTTCATAACCCTAGCAAAATATCCGTATTTTGCTCCGTAAATCCAGCAAACCTCCGAAAACATTGTTATACAATATTCTCCCTATAACACTATTGTTGCATTGAGATACACTAAGAACAGATCAAAGAATTATTAATATAGGCCGAGGAACACACAATTTTTACAACACATCATGCTCAACTTTAAAGCAATGATCGATTGTCCTTTTCATGATGTCACTTTTTTATCTTCTCCTCCTAATCTACAAGCTATCTGGGTTGTTCCTTCCAACTACGACTCTCCGGTAATTTTTCATGCATTCATAACCTAGCTAATTTATTTATTATTATACCTCTTGATTTGCAATATTTTCGTATATATTTGGGGTTACAAGCTTCTGTCTCTTGTCAATAACAGGCACAAAATTTGGAGGCACAGGTTCACCTGTTAAAAGTCTGAAGCTCTGTTTTTGAATTCACGAGTTTGTGGCTTTATTTTTGAATCAAAACCCTATCTACCCTATCTACTCTGTTTTAAGTGTATTTATATTTATATGTTATGTGAGTGTATTAGTTCTTGTTTGATATTTAATCTTCTGATAATGACAACCATATGTCGTAGAAACAACTTAAGATAGTTTTTAACATGTAAGACATTATTCCTACTTCTAACAAAACCATAACCTGAGTAACACTAGACTTGTACGGTGTTTAGCCAAATATATGGTTTTCGAGATAGGATAAACATATTTACCCATGCCCTGATCAAACTGCATCTTCCAGGCAGCCATATTTAGACTCTATCACTCTTTTCCACAATCTGCCCCCACTCTGACCACCATCATTTGGCAAAAAAATGTGAATGACCTTGATCTAAGAATCTTCACAAGAGTGGTATTTTTGTAAAAACAGAATTTGATCTTATAATTACAACAATGCACTCATGCAAGTCACCTAAATACGTACTTGGAGGCATTTTTCTCTACATTCCAATTTTTTTAATTATGGTTTTTTGAGCATGTTAATCACATAATTGTATGAAAATGATCATTTTCTTCTTTTTAGTTGATCCTAGTTGGGCATCCAACTTTTCTTAAATGAATGCGGTTTTATTTTTACTTAAATTGAACGGGTATTATGATTTGTTGGCCACTTAATATTTTTTTATGGAGGCATCCAGCAAGATAAACACATCTTAAAAAAATATTAGCATGACCCAAGGCCCCTAAGGTAGATCTGCGCCTGACTCATTATATTTGACAAACTCAATAGAAAGAGTAGTCTAGGGAAAGAAATCTAGTTCTTGTTTCATATTCTCTCTTTGATTATGAGAAGCAGAAGCCACTCGTACTAGCAACAGGGATTGTTAAGACTTAAGATGATATTGAAGATTGATAATGTCATTTCACCTTGTGATTATTGATTGGCGAGTCGTTCTTTGTGAGAAGTTTTATAGTTTATGCTAGATGATCCCTTGAGATATTAACTGGTAATATATTGTTTGTTTGGAGTGGTGGGATATTGTTTGTTTGGAATGGTGGGATAGGCTTCCTCCGTTACCGTTTTGGTGTGATTGTGATTCGGATACTCTTCAACTATCCAGCTATCCAAGCTTGAAATTAATCTTCCTTGGGGCTACTTTTTTATTTATTCGAAAACAAGCAAAGTTCCACACACTTAAAAAAGGATTCAAATTACAAGTCCAACATAGAAACAGCTAAACAAAGTTGCACACACTTAAAAGGGATTCAAATTACAAGTCCAACATAGAAACAACTAAATTCGTCGACAAGTCTAGAAAGTGGAGCCATTCCCTCAAGTTTGTAGTCCTGCAAACATGAACATGAATCTATGAGAAAATTGGAACAACATCAATGCAAAACTATGAGAACATTGGAACAATAGCAGCTACTTAGAAATAGTAATAGTCTAAAGAATTAAAATTAGCACTAATAAACTTCCGGCTGCGAGGAGATTAAAAAATTTGAACCACCTCAATAAATTACCAAGTAATTCCGATTGTCAAAATTGCTTCCAGAACCTGATAAATAAAACCTCTGACCACAAAATATGCAAAAAATAAAATAATAAAACCACCAAATACTAAAAATTCTACAATAAACTACTCCCGCGGACACGACACAAAACAAGTGAAGATAGCTTATATACGCACACCATTCATTTATAGGTAAACACCCATTGTTGTGATTGAGATAAAACTACCCTTGCACATATTTCACTAAAAGTTTTCTAATTCTCACTGGTGAGACCATATTATATGAAAATTGCAGGAATATGTATAATGATCAAAGAAAGAATATGAAACAAGAACTAGATTTCTTTTCCTAGACTACTCATTCTATTGAGTTTGTCAAATATAATGAGAGTTAGACGCAGATCCACTCTACGGACATTGGGTCATGCTTAAATTATTTCAAGATGTGTTTATCTTGCTGGAGGCCTCCATAAAAAAATATTAAGTACCCCACAAATCATAATACCCGTTCATTTTAAGTAAAAACAAAACCGCATTCATTTTAAGAAAAGTTTGATGCCCAACTAGAATCAACTAAAAAAAAGAAAATGATCATTTTCGTACAATTATGTGATTAACATGCTCAAAAAATCATAATTAAAAAATTGAAATGTAGAGAAAATTTTCCCCAAGTACGTATTTAGGTGACTTGCATGAGTACATTGTTGCAATTATAAGATCAAATTCTGTTATTACAAAAATACCACTCTTGTGAAGATGCTTAGATCAAGGTCATTCACATTTTTTTGCCAAATGATGGTGGTCAGAGTGAGGCAGATTGTGGAAAAGAGTGATAGAGTCTAAATATGAAAAGTCTAAGTTTCTCCCATCTTGAAAAGCATATTTTTGGATAGTTCGTAATGGCATGAAGATTAGGTTCAGGAAGGATATATGGGGGATAAAAAATAAAAGAGTTATTTCAGAGGTTGTTCCAATTATCTACTAGGAAAAATGATTCACTTCACTCTTTAAAAATTTCCCTATCTAACAAGGAAGATGGACCTTGTATGGTCCTTGTATGCCCTCAGAAATTACAGTGGTTGCGCTTCCTTGGTCACTTTGAATCAACAGAAATGACCTCCTTTTTAATAAAATCTATCTTATGCACCTAATTAAATCTAGATCGTGTAAGTAGTGCTTCAAAGCTGAGTTAATTTCGCAGGAAAGCCATCTCATCTGGGCTTGTGATGCGAGGGCATCAATAATGCAATCCACAACATTTAAGAAGATTAATTTATTTAACAAGTTAGATGAATCCTTCAAGTATACTACTTTTGCTGATGGTGCATGGACTGTTGATCAACTAGGTGTTAGTAAAGCGGGATTGGATGGGCTTATCATGGATAAAAAGTAAGGAAATAAGGTCTTTGTTCTGACATCCGTTCAAAGGTGTTACTCAAGTTATGGTTGAGGTAATAGTAGGAATAATGCCTTGGATGTTAAAAACTATCTTAAGTTGTTTCAAAGACATATGGTTATCATTATCAGAAAATTAAATATCAAACAAAAACTAATACACTCAAAAAACAAATAAAAAAATGGTACAAGCCTCACTTAAAACAGAGTAGATAGGGTTTTGATTCAAAAATAAAGACACATACATACTCGACTACTCGTGAATTCATAAACAGAGCTTCAGACTTGTAACAGCTGAGCCTGTGCCTCCAAATTATGTGCCTGTTATTGACAAGAGAGAGAAGCTTGTAACCCCAAAATACATACATACATACATACATACATATAAATATTGCGCTTACGAAAATATTGCTTATGAATACATGAAGGATTACCGGAGAGTCGTAGTTGGGCAACGAGTCGTAGGGGAGCGAGGGAACAACCCAGATGGCTTGTAGATCAGGAGGAGATGATAAAAAAGTGACATCATCAGAAGGACAATCGATCATTGCTTTAAAGTTTAGAATGATGCTGCCATCATCATGAGAAGAAGCTTTGAAAAAGACTTTAATAGTATCAATTTCATACAAGGTGAAAATACAAGCCTCCTCTAGTTGGACAAATTGATATTGTTTACCCGTATCCTGATTATACTTTTGAATAGATTTCATTGAGAATTGAACGAGATGATCATAGTTGTAGTACCCGAATTCAGGCTCTCCATATGGGTATGGGTATATAGTGATATCACCATCCTGCACTCCGTCACCGTCACCATCCTCCAATCCGTCAACTGTTTGCCGTTCCTCCGAATTCAATCCCTGATCTTCATGATCATCCCAATCCTCACTCATATCCCAATCCCCGGTATATGGTGAAATCTTGAATTCACTCATTTCAATCTGTATGTTAGTGATGGAAAACAAATCAGGCGGCGGCTGAGGTTAATATATATGAGAGCCACTTAAGTTTAGGGTATTAGGGTATGTGTGTATACAACTTCTTGTTGGGCTAGACCGCATTGAGCCCAACCAATCTATGGCCCTGGTTCGTTTATTTTAAACCGGGCAACTTATGGCTTATAAGCCCATAAGTGCTTATGGGGGGTGTTTGCCAAAATAAGTGAAACCAACTTATGACAAAAGAGATAAGTTGAATGTTAAGAATCCTTATCATTCAACTTATAACTTATTCTCGATATACGCAATATATAATATTCTTCAAATCTTCAAAACCATATATCCTTTGATCCGTTTATTAGAAAATTGACTAGCTTATATCCCGTGCAAAGCACGGATTCCTTTGAAATATTTTTAAAATTATATGATTAAATAAAATAGAATAAAATAATTTATTATGGATATAATTTAATTTTGTGATATTAATTAATAAAATTGTTAGTAATAATAATTCTTATTTAATAAATGACATGTATTGTTTAAAACTAATAATTGAAAATTTTAATGTAAATTTGTTGTTGCGGGAGTCGAAGCTTGAATCTTTAGAAAATGGATTTAAATATAGAATATTCCTTGTTATTAAATTTAACTGTTATCATTTTTTTACTAAATATCAAACGATCACTATTCTTTTAACAGTTGGTTGAACCAACCAACTAAACTATCAATTATCCCCTAGTTTGTTTTTTTTTTCTAAGTAGTTTGCTTATTATATATTATAGCTTATAACCCGTGCAATGCACGGGTTTCTTGTATTATGCTATAAATTTTATTTTATATTATAATTATGTTTTATTTAATCATTATTTTTAATAATTTTTAATTTTAATTTGATATAATTTAATATACTCATGTTTACTAATTTAATTAGAAAAGAAATATTAATTATTGAAAGATATGATACGACTGATCTTTTTAGGTGTTTATAAAATGTAATATCTTTAACTAAAAGTAAATGTGAAAAACTAATTACCATTAATTATATTATGTTATTATTTATTTTTGTTGTTATATTTTTCTTGAAAATTATGGTGTGATATTTTCAGCTATATATTAATGATTGTAAGATTTGTTTTAAATTAAAAAGGTAACATGTCTTAATTTGAAAGGAAATATTAATGATGGAAAGATATGATATGATTGATATTTTTAAGTTTTTATAAAAGGTAATATTTTCAACTAAAAGTAAATATGAAAAAGGCAATCGATTAATTATCATTAATTTTATTATGTTAATGTGAAAAAGGCAATCTACTATTTACCATTAATTTTATTATGTTAATCGACTAATTACCATTAATTATAACATGTTTTAATTTGAAAGGAAATATTAATGATGGAAAGATATGATACGATTGATTTTTTTGGTATTTATTAAAGGTAATATCTCGACTAATTACCATTAATTATATTATGTTATTATACATTCCAGGTGTATTTTTTTTATGTAATGAAGGGTAAATATGTAAATTCACTTAGTACCAAAAAACTGGTACCAAAAAACAAGTACCAAAACTTTCAATGTTTCGCCTTTTATATAATAGTATAGATATGTATATATCAAATTTCTCTACTCATCGAGATCTATCCATTGATATCCATTGTTATATATTAAAAAACAAATATTTTGAAAATAATAAAAAAAAGTTAACTTATAAGTTCTGATTTACCAAACACTCTACTGTTTATAAGTTCTGATTTACCAAACACTCTACTGACTTATAAACTCTGCTCTACTTATCACTTATATGACATAAGTGCTTATAAACCATAAGCTACTCATTTTAAGAAACCCCAAACATACACTATGTTATATTTAACTACGTGTTCGACGATTATTATGTAATTTTTTAAAAAACAATTATAACAAATTTATGTTTATTAGTTGTAAAATATTTTTTATCATATTATCTATACTATACTTACCATATTATAAAGGACGAAACATTGAAAATTTTGGTACGGTATAGTACTTACCTTATTTAATTGTTTTACTTTATTACCAATTATCAGCTCTTCGCAACACTTCTCCCCTAAATAATAACTACGCCTTTTTCAGTTATTATATTTTTTAACTTTTCTAACTTTTCTAATTAAAATCTGTTCTTTCCAAAAACATGATCGTCATGATCGTTCTAATTAATGAAATAACTAATATATTATAATTACTAATAACTAACTGATTACCTTTTTCGGTAATATCTTTTCTATATTTTATAACTAAAATATCTCACTTTCTTATAAATAAGAGTAAATTGCACCATGGTGGCTAGTAAGATTAATTTTTAGCACTTTGATGACCAATGTTGCAAATCTTGCACTACGATGGCTCAAAATTATTTTTTAAAACATTTAAATGACTTCCGTTTATCTCCCGTTAAAAAATAAAAGCACCGTCAGTGACTATCAATTAACAGAAGGGTAAGATTGTCTTCCTCTTCTCTGTGCAAAAAGAACAAGAGCAAGCTTTGATGGGGAATCAGTTTTTAAACTTCTACAATGAACCAGCTTAAAAAAACTCAAGCACACTCTATCCCCAAGAAGATTTACTAAACTATACAACTTACAATCTACAAATAAAAAAGAACAAAAAAAAAACTAGAGTTAAGCTTCTTAGCTCAATAACCCTCTTAAATATACACATAGTTTCTTCTGTATCGGAAATGGTGGTCCAAGCTCTGCTCTTTCTGGCCCGGAGAATACACAACGGGGACTTATTGATAACGGGTCGGAGACTGATCCACTATCCAGTGTTGGAAACGGGATGGGTTTTAATCCTTTTTCCTCATCATTCTCTGTGTCAAATATAGTCAATCCCAACTCCTCTGGTCAAGTCCAGGGACAGCAGTTCTCCAACAATTCTGGCAACCAGATGTTCAAGGATCAACAATCAGGTTTCCTTGAGAAAAACTCTTTATAAACAGCAGGATACAAATTAGACAAAAGATAATCAGGAGCATCTGGACTATTAAATCCATCATAAATACCAACAAAAACCCATCCATGTTCCCCAGAAACTACGACTTCAACTCGATCTTCCCCTGCTTTTCCTTGAGCCCATTGTAAATTCTGACTCTGAAATGAATCATCATCTAAACTGCCTTCACTGCTGAAATTCACACTACTAATAGTCAACTCATTGTTCTTTTCATTTCCAGCATTAATCCAATCATGTTCTTTCGAAGAAACCATCACTTTCATCGGAGCAACAATCGAATTCTGCCCTCGAGAAATAGTCTTTGAAATCACTTTCTTCACCGTGCGAACAATCGATGATGTTCTCTTTCGTGATCTATGCCGAAAAGCAAAATACCATGAGAAAAGCTCCTCTTAAACTCACAAACTAGGATTGCAATTACTAACAAACTAGGGTTCGATTGAAAAGGGGAAAGGGGCAATTGAAAGTGGACATCTGAATATGATTTTGTAGAGTGATGGATCGTCATCTTATTTTAATTGAATCATAGATGAATTAGATATGTATGTATGTATATATGGTTCTATTAGTACTCCGTTAGTACATAATTAAGGATTATAATACCCCTGTCAAACTAACTCCATTTAGGACAAGATGACGGAAGTCATTTAAATGTTTAAAAAATAATTTTGAGTCATCATAGTGCAAGATTTGCAACATTTGCCATCAAAATGCCAAAAATTAATTTTAATGGCCACCACGGTGCAATTTACTCTATAAATAATAACTAAACAATTATCTTTTCACAATACTTATCTTATTTAATTATTTTACTTTATTACCATTAATTATTTTACTTACTTATTAAAAAACAAAACACAATCTTTTCTCAAAATATCACACGCAGTTTTTCCCAACACTTCCCCTAAATAATAACTAACCAACTACCTTTTTCAGCTATTACATTTCCTAACTTTTCTAACTAAAATCTATTCTTTTCAAAAACATGATCGTTCTAATTAATAAAATAACTAATGTATTATAATTACTAATAACTAACTGATTATCTTTTCCAGATAAATGATAATATCTTTTCTATATTTTCTAACTAAAATATCTCATTTTCTTCTAAATAATAACTAACCAATTATCTTTTTCAGCTATTACATTTTCTAATTTTTCTAACTATAACCTCTTCTTTCCAAAAATATGATCGTTTTAATTAATGAAATAAAATAACAATATCATAATTTTTAATAACTAACTGATTATCTTTTCCAGCAGGTAATATATTTTCTATCTTTTCTAACTAAAATATCTCATTTTCTCCTAAATAATAACTAACCAATTACCTATTTCAGCTATTACATTTTCTAACTTTTGTAACGAAAATTTTTTCTTTCCTAAAATATAGTCTTTCTAATTAATGAAATAAACTAATAATATTATATTTAATAATAACTAACTAATTACCTTTTCCAACTAAAAGGTATTGAAATATCTCATTTTCAAACTTGATTTTTTTACTTAATTATTCTTACTTAAATATTTATTTTTGGTAAAAACATGTTACCTTTTCTATTTTTGATAACTAATTAATTTCATTTTATATTCTAAAACTACTACGGGCAACTATATTTAATAAAATAAAATAATAATATCAGGATTACTAATAAGTAATAACCAACAAATTACATTTTCAGTTAAACACGTTAGCTTTATATTTTCTCTTACTAAAATCTCTTCTTTTCCAATAATTTTACGGATAATTGTATTAAATAAAATAATATCATAAGAATTAATAATTGATTGATTATCTTTTTTCAGCTAAAAAATATCATCTTATCTATATTTTATAACTAATTTTTCTTTTCTTAGAAATGATATTGCCAATATATATACATAATTATTATCAAATCATATCATTTAAAACTTTAACTTACAAAATTCATATCATAAAAAATTTATTCAAATTATTGAAAAAATCATATAATATTAAAGAAAATTCATGCATCATACAACTTAAAACTTTAACAATAAAATATAATTAAAAAGTTTACAAGCAAGCGTGCATCGCACGGGTTATAAGTTAGTCTATACTATATTATAAAGGACGAAACATTGAAAGTTTTGGTACGGTACGGTACGGTACAGTACTTACCTTCGGTACGGTACAATACTTACCTTATTTAATTATTTTACTTTATTACCCTTAATTATTTAATTTAATTATAAAATACAAAATACCGGTACAGTGCTTACCTTATTTAAATATTTTACTTTATTACCTTTTATTATTTAACTTAATTATAAAATACAAAATACAATCTTTTTCTTAATACAATCTTTTCTCAATATATTACATGCATCTCTTCCCAACACTTTCTCTAAAAGATAACTAACCAATTCTCTTTATTAGATATTACCTTTGTTAGGTCCAAATGTGTTGTAGAGGGGGGGTGAATACAACTTTTCGAATTTGAGAAGCAATAAATACGATGCAATAAATGAACACGCAGATTCAAGCAATATATGTTCTTATATATAACTTGAAGTGGTTGCTACAACATTCATTACAAAGTATCACAGAAGATAAGAGAGAAGTAAAAGATACTACGCTCTGTGAATAGACTCTCTCTCTTTTTCTTGTGTTTCTAAGAAATTGCTCGCTCAATAAAACATTACACAAGTACTTCTATTTATACTACATGTAATCTATGTCCTGTAGTCTTCAAAGACTAAGATGTACGTGGCCCAATGATATCCACATAAATCTTGTCTTAACTTGAAAGCTTGGAAATCTGCCAATCAGAAGATGCCATGTGTCATGTTGAAACTGCACTCTAAGTAGAACTTCTACATGAGAATTTCTACTTAGTCATCCAGAACTTCTAAGTCGAATTTCTACTTAGAAATATTCTACTTGGTCATCTAGAACATTTAGTACTTAGAATATTTTCTGGTCTTCAACTTGAAACTTCAATGCACATCTTGAACTTGTGAAATCTTCATGTCTTCTTTATTCTTCACCAAGCTCTTGAACATGAATCTTTATTACTGACATAAACTTGCTATCAATGTCCTGACACTTGATGCACTGGTCTGGTTCATAAGTGACTAGTCTTGATAGTGTTTCTGCTTCTTGAATAAATTACCATATTCAATTAGAAGTGTGGATTTCCAATGTTTGCTTTCCTTCTTGTACACTTGAAATCAATTTGTCTTATTGATACTGATAGTTATGATCTTGATTCTTGGCTTTTCAAATCACTGAGGCATGAACAGCTTTGACTTGAACTTCTTTCAATGATTTCTTCTTGGCTTGATCATAGTTAACATTGTTGAATTGTATCAATTACCTTGTCTTCATTTAGTGTTGATTTCTTGTGACTTGTTGTTCTTGATTGTCTTCCGGTTAAGTATCTTTTCTTTTAGTTGGGTTACATTAGTTACCGTGTTACAAGTTTAAACACTCTGCCTTTCAATCTCCCCCTATTTGATTGTCTAACAATGACATTCAAATCAAGGAAGGATAACTCAACTAAATAATGAGACGAGAAAAGATAACTAACATTAAAGTCTTGAATAAATTACAATTGAAATGAACTTGGAAAACAATACAAAGAACATAAACTAGAAACAGAATCCGAACTTCGAATTAAAGATCATTTGAATAATTCCTATCACCTGGATTATTTCATATCTTTCAGTCAAACTTATATCACCTTATTGGATCCACTCTGAGGTGAATTTTCCTCAAGTGAGTTAAAGCAACCAAAAGACATGAAGGTTTTCCAACTTCAAGTTCATACCACTCTGACCTTCAATCCTAATTCCGTCTCCTCTTTCTTTCTTCAGCAGCTTGGCGCTTCTCCTCATTCTCCTTTTTCTGCTTTTCTTTCCGCTGCTGCTCTTTCTTGTATGCTGGATTCTGAAGCTGCGTCCACCTAGCATTCAACAGACTTACCGCTTCCATTTCTAGAGGATTCTTAGGCTCTGGATAAGGATGTCTGAAAAGCCTTCTGAGTTTATCCACTTCCTGAGTTGTTCTGATCTTTGGAATGTCACTAAAGTTCTTCATGATGAGCTTAGGTTTCCAATGAGATTTATCCGCCTTCAGCTGACAATAGATCATTTTGGGGTAGCCTTTGACACGGTTAGTATTGTGGGCACTAGCCGCATCTCGCTCCATCCGCTTCTTTTCTTCCACTATCTCAGACAAGTAACCCATGAGTCTCTGCTTTTCTTCCACATACTTATCCTCCACTTCGCCCCATTTAAACACAAATAACACTTTTTCCAGGAATGCAGCATCTTGAGTCTTTAGCAGCCATTTACTACTCAAATGCACGAGAGTTTGATTCTGGTCTGCGTCTATGAATACCAAGGCATCAGCTGTGTTATCTGTATATGAGTGAATCCAGTATACACTTTCTTTTCCTGGAACACCAACTGCCTCCCTTATCTCTCCTTGTTCCAGTGGTCCAGATGGAAGATTCAGAGCTTCATCTACATTCTTCATTGCTTGAAGAATATTCCATTGCTTCTCCATTTGTTCCGGCTCAATCTTCACATTATCAAGAGGGTTTGGAGCAACAACATCACACTTCCAAATTTCATTGCTCTTCTTGAATATGATTCTTTCAATGATCTGAACATATCTTTCTTTAAATTCAGAGTAAAATCCCTTGCCCATGATTTGTCTACAGGCAGCTTTGAGAGAATCCACTGAAAGTTCCATTAGATCATTTTCTTCCATACTCAACCTCTTCATAGTCCCATTTACAACAAATCGAACAATATCAGGATGTGCTGAGAATTCTGGTCCCTTGTCCTCTGCTAGCTGCATTAACTGATCCCTATACAGAATGCTAAGCTCCTCAGCTTGAGAGTTTTGAATTTTAGTTGCTAGCAAGTACAACTCTGACGCAGATCTTCTCGAAATGAATTGCTCATCTATATACATGAAAGACATCGGGGCTTCTCCTACTAAAGATAAGATGACCTGCCACTCCTTAGTCGTCGCATTGTATCCAACCCTGACTTTAGTAATTATGTTCTTCAACGCATTTATGTAGTCCATAGTCAGTGGATTTTGCAAGTTCAAGTTGTAGAACAGATTATCTGCATCCTTGTTATTTACTCCTATCGCACAAGATCCCCTCAGTATCTTCCTTGCATCATCCCATTTTTGTCCAATTCTTCTGTTGTCTAGATCAACTTGAGGATCAGCTAGCCTTGCAAGCTCAAACTCATACTGCTTCCCTTGGAGCTCTACCTTCTTTTCAAGGAACGCAGCATGTTCTTGCATCGACTTCATTTTGTAGAACTGAGCTTGTTCCAAGGCTAACTGTTGAGCTTCCAGAGTCTCTTTATCAACAGGAATTTCTTCAGGCTGTCCGGAAGACATCCCAGCACCTCCACCTTGTTCCTTCATAGATCTTTTTATCGCATGTGCTAACGGTACGTCTTCCATATCAGAATCTGAATCAATTGCATCCTGTACTCCTTCCTGATGATGACTCATGTCAATGACCGGTTCTTCTAGCTCAACCGCCACTGCCTTGCCCTTCCTTATCCTCTGAGCCTCTTCATCAACAGCTGGCTCACTCTGTTTTTCTGTGACAAGATCAGCTTGCTCTTCAATAATTTCTTCGATATAAACTCCCCGCTGTCTCGTCTCCTTTCCACTCTCCCCCTTAGGTGAGTTATCCTGAATCCCACCCTGATCTCCAAATAAATTAGCACTAAAGGAACCACCGAAACCGGAACCAGATGCTCCAGCTCCTCTAGTACCACCAGCACCACCAGCACCATCATTGGGGGGAGGTTGACTGTATTGGGACTCGAAACACTCTGGGGGCACAAAACTCCTGATAGCAAACATCATTCTACTGATCTCCACCGTCATTCTATCCATATTAGACTCCATTGCTCCCATTCGATCATTCAGAGTGTTTCCCAAGACACCACCAGCATGGCCCAAGTCAATGACCTGATTTGTCAAATCATTAAAAGCTGTAGCTTGACTTGCCATTCGTGCCGCGTAGTCATCAAGAGCCCTTTGATTGTTTCCAACATTAATCCCTAACTGCCCCATTGATTCCCCGAACTGCCTCATTTGATTTTCCATTGAAGTTACACGAGTAGCCAGATTTTGAACATGAAGGGACGGTGTTTGGCTTAGGTGTCCTCGCTCTAACACTGGTTCTGTTAGTGTTTGACGCTCTGTTTCGGGCCTTAAAAATGAAGGTCCCTCTCTCCCTAACCTCTCACACACACTCCCTGTCTCACGCTCGTGTATGTCTTCAATTATATATCCAAAATGAGTAGCAGTACCTGCAGAAATCGGATTAGAAAAATAATTTGCAGTTATGGGATCTGTTCCTGTTGTTTCCTGAGTTGGAATCTCAGGCTGAGAGGCTACAAAGTGTTCTTGTACAACATCAGAACCGATCTTCTTTGTAGCATCAGTTCTTACCTGTGAAGGTATTTCTGAAGTTTTTAAAGCTTCATGTCCTCTTGAAGTAACAGGATCTTCAAAAGGTACATAATCCTCATCAAAATCCCTATGTGGAGACTGTGTTTGGGGTGAACCACTCTCGTGAGGTGGAGTGGTTGAGTGTGACACATTGGGTTTGGACTGGGCTTTTGAAGTGGCAGCATGAGAAATTTTGGCTTTCTTTCGAATAATTGGCTGCCCTTCGTGGTTACTCTCAGAATCCTCTCTTAATTCTACAGAGGCTTGTCTTTTAGCTCCAGTTAACAAAGGTGAAAGTGAATAGGAATGTGTGTCAGACTCAGAAATATGGCTCTCACCCTGGGATAGATCCTGCGGGCTAGCAGTCTCTTGGGTCATGGAATCAGATTGATATGAAGAAGTTTGAGTAGTATGTAGAGAAAAGTTACCTTCTTCATTACCTTGTTCATCACCGCTTTCCTCATCAGGAATCCCATCAAATGCCTCAGCATGAGCAGATGGATTCTGAGCATGTGATGATACTTGTGATGATTCTGCCAGAGTAGTAACACCTTCATCATATCTCATCCACACTTGAATGTTCGCAGGAAATGTTATCGGTTTATCGCGATGTTTATCCTGATTAGCAATCGTAGAAAGTGACTTAGTGCCCATCCCCGGCGGTGCAGATGTTTGGCTTCCGGCAAATCCCTGTCTAACAGCAAGAGCATTACTTGGTACAAAATGATTAATCAACATTTGTAAGAAACGAGGGTACCAGCATACAACATCAGTTGTAGAGAGGTCTCTGCTTGCAGTAGATCCCATTGAAGCCACTATCTCTGAGAGCACTATGCGTCCATAATTGATATCCAGTTCACGCGCTAGTGCAACTCCAAAGGTTTGCATGGGAATTGGAATCTGATGAAAATCTTTTTCTCGTGCCCGAAAGCATCTTGTGATGGCCTCGAAAAAATAATTCCATTCCACATGAAAGTACTGTTTTTGGATGTGTGTAGTGATCGGGCCACTAGGAGGATAACATCCAATTTCTTCAAAGAATGCGAGGCGTTCTGCAGCTGTAGGTTCGGGATCATAAGAATCTTTAACTGGGAATCCCAGAACCCTGTTGACAATTTCTTCTGTCACCTCATATTCTCGACCCGCCAAGGTAAACCTGAAACCATAGGGGGTAGTTTTGTTCCCAAAAGTAACCGCAGTTGTCCATAATTGCAGTAAAGCATCATGTACTAATTGGGGTTTAGCAGTAAAAGCTACGCTAGCCTTGGAGTACAAATTAAGGAATCGTACCCAAAACTTGAAGCGCGGGAGATTATCACCAACTTCCGTAGTAATATTATAAAAATTGTTTTTGGCAAGTGAAAATTGGTGAGCCATTTTTAATTAAAAGTTTTTCTTTAAAGATGTGAAAATTTTTATTTATTTTTTTTTTCGAAAAACAAATAATTAAAGAACACACAAAGTTAAAGCCCTTTTAATAATATCAAGAAAACCAAAGTTCACTTGGATAAATTAAACTACGGGATATAACAATGAACAATTGGAGGCGAATTTTTTTAACCCAATAACTGAATCTTCAATGATGTATACACGTGTGTGTATAACAGTGAGGATATGTGAATATACACCAGTGAAATCGTGTTGTGAAATGGGTGTGAGTATACGCGTGTGTGTATATGCGTGTGTATAGATCTAAACTGGGAAGATGAACAAATACGCAAGACACAAACACAGTGATTAATGGTAACACACAGATGATATCAGTCTAAAAATGGGCATTAGTTCGTGGTCTGTACGAGATTAATCAAGAAAAATCACGAGTAATGGTTTGTATGTATAAAATCGCCTGTATCTCTATGTGGCTGCTGTAAAATTGAATTAGGGTAAAAGTGAAAGATGAATCGAGTTAGAGATGTTTATAAAGGCATGATTGTGAATTGACAGAAATATCCCTGTTAAAAAGAGTGAAAATACTAAGTACATACAGGGAGACTCTAAGTCGAACTTCTATCTCGAACTTTAAGTCGAACTTCGAGATAAAGTTCGAGATAGATGTCAACTCGAACAATCAACTCGAACAAATAGACACTTAACCATTTAAGCATTAAATACCCACTTTAAACAGCAAAAACCACCAAGGAAACCTATCTCGAACTTCATGTAGAAATTCGAGATAAGTTTCGAGTTAGGAGTTAACTCGAAATTTCCTTTACCAACTGAGAATTCTATCTCGAAATTCAAGTCGAACTTCGAGATAAAGTTCGAGATAGTGACTAACTCGAAATTATTCTCAGACTTAGTTATTTTTCAAAATATCCCCTCAAGTGGAACCTCATCTCGAACTTCGAGATAAAGTTCGAGATAGACCTTATCTCGAATATTTTGAAAAAATTACTAGGCACACTGGTAACTCGAAATCGAACCCTAAGTCGAACTTCGAGATGAAGTTCGAGATAGACACTAACTCGAAATTCTTCCCAGACTTAGAATTTTCAAAACTTCACTCTAGAAGCCCAAATCGAAATTCAAGTCGAATTTCGAGATAAGTTTCGAGATAGATACTAACTCGAAATTTTGAAGATACTTAGAATAATTTGACAATTTTTCAAGAAACTCAACAATTAAATTTTGTCAAATTAATATAAATATCAATTCAAGGATTTTTAATATATGACATAATTAAAACATTCCTTGACAATTCTAAGGCCTCTAATTACATGAAAAACATAGGTAAATTCATCCAAAAATCATGCAAGATTTAGAACAATATGAATTTAACTCCCCCTATGTTCATGCAATCTAACAAGCATAAATTCAAAGATTTGTAGCATTTAACACACTTAAAACACAATGAATTCATGTCACATAACACTATATGCAATCTATAATCATTAATTAGCCATTTTAAAGTCTAAGCACATAATGATTAAGTAGCTTGCACATAAAAATCTGGATTTTACAGATAGAAGGCTTTACTAACTTGTGTTAAGCATTCCCAATTCACCAACCAATCTATTGAATGTTACTTCATCAAGAGGTTTGGTGAATATATCTGCAATTTGTTGCTGTGTGGGCACAAAATGTAGCTCCACATTCCCCTCTTCGACATGTTCTCTTATGAAGTGATACCTGATGTCGATGTGCTTGGTTCTTGAGTGATCTACAGGATTGTTGGTTATGGCAATGGCACTTGTGTTGTCACACATAATTGGAATTTTCTTGTGCTCCATGCCATAATCCTTCAATTGGTTCCTCATCCACAGTATTTGAGCTACACAGCTTCTAGCAGCAATGTACTCAGCTTCAGCAGTAGAAGTAGATACTGTATGTTGCTTTTTACTTTGCCAGGACACCAATCTTCTGCCAAGTAATTGACAAGCACCAGATGTGCTTTTCCTATCAATCCTGCAACCTGCATAGTCTGAATCCGAATAGCCAATTAGATTAAAACCTGTATCTCTTGGGTACCAAATCCCTAGATTTGGTGTGCCCTTGAGATACCTAAAAATTCTTTTGACGGCTACGAGATGTGATTCTCTAGGATCCGCTTGGAACCTTGCACATAAACAAGTTGCGAACATTATGTCTGGTCTACTTGCAGTTAAATAGAGAAGTGAGCCAATCATACCTCGATAGCTTGTGATGTCAACTGATTTACCTGATTTGTCTTCATCAAGCTTCGTGGCTGTTGCCATAGGAGTCTTAGCTGCTGATGCATCTTCTAGATTATACTTCTTGAGTAAATCTCTGACGTACTTGGATTGACAGATAAAGATACCATCTTTTCTTTGACTGATCTGTAATCCAAGGAAGAAGGACAGCTCTCCCATCATGCTCATCTCATATTTATCCTGCATTAGCTTTGCAAATTTCTCGCACAAGCGCTCATTAGATGACCCAAAAATAATATCGTCCACATATACTTGAACAAGTATTAAGTCATTTCTCACATTTTTATAGAACAATGTTTTGTCAATTACTCCCCTAGTAAAACCACTTTCAAGTAAGAAAAAGGATAGGGTTTCATACCAACATCTTGGGGATTGCCTGAGGCCATAGACAAATTTGAATAGAAGGTACACAAAATCTGCAAGTTCTGGATCAATGAAGCCAGGCGGCTGTTCCAGATACACTTCTTCTTCTAACTCTCCGTTCAGGAAGGCACTTTTCACATCCATCTGAAAAACCTTGAAGTTCTTATGTGCTGCAAATGCCAAAAACATCCTGACTGCCTCAAGTCTTGCAACCGGTGCATAGGTCTCATCATAATCAATTCCTTCTCGCTGAGAATAACCTTTTGCAACCAAACGAGCCTTGTTTCGTGTTACAAGTCCGTTTTCATCCAGTTTATTTCTGAATACCCATCGTGCTCCAATTACTGATATGTTCTTTGGACGGGGTACCAGTTTCCAAACTTTCTGCCTTTCAAACTGATTGAGTTCCTCTTGCATTGCAATCACCCAATCAGCATCACCAAGAGCTTCTTCTATTTCTTTAGGTTCAAGCTTGGATAAGAACCCAGAATATAAGGAAATATTAGCCAGGTCAGCTCTTGTAGTTCTTCTAGTAGTCACACCAGCTTCTGGATCACCAATAATCAATTCAAACGGATGGTCTCTATTCCATAAACGTTCTCTTGGAAATTGTCTTGATGATTCAGCTTGACTTTCTGAATTGTGGTGCTGACTACTTTGATTGTTTTCACTAACTCCCCCTGAGTTAGTGCCAGCTCCTACAGAACTAGTGTTATCTCGTCTCGAGCCTTGTACACTTGTCCTTGAGCTGTTATTAACTCCCCCTGAGTTGTTGCCGGTTCGTACTGAAGAAGTCTCTTCTGATCTTGTAGGATTAGACTGTCCACTAGACTCAGGTTCTTCATGTACTCTTGTAACATTTAATGGGACAACCAACTCAGGTTCATCTTCAAGTTCATCTAAGTCCAGATTCTGAAATTTTAGGGACTCAGGTTCACTAGAATCTCTAGAAATTGATGGGAGTTTGGTATCGTCGAATCTGACGTTGTAGCTTTCAGTCACTTTTCGATCATTCACTAAGAACACTCTATAAGCTGCCACCACATCTGTAGAGTAACCAACAAAGATTCCTTCACGAGCTTTTGCTGCAAACTTGCCTAGATTTTCATCATCTATAAGTACATAGCATTTTGCTCCGAAGACATGAAAGTATTTGATTGTTGGTCTTCTGCTATTCATTAGCTCACATGGTGTCTTTTCTTTATCTTTTATGATCAAGGTTCTATTTTGAGTGTAACACGCGGTACTCACTGCTTCAGCCCAGAAGTATAGAGGAAGTTTCGAATCATATAACAAAGTTCTTGCTGCTTCAACCAGCGTCCTATTCTTCCTTTCAACTACTCCATTTTGCTGTGGGGTTCTCGGGGCTGAGTACTGACGACGTATTCCTTTAGATACACAGAAATCGTTTAGCACTGCGTTTTTAAATTCAGTGCCATTGTCTGATCTAATCGTCTTCACAGTAAGTGTTGAAACATTCTCAATTTGAGTGATGTGATCAATGATTAAGAAAGGTACTTCGTCTTTCGTCATTGCGAACAATACCCATGTATACTTGGAGAAGTCATCCACGATTACCAAAGCATATCTTTTCCTAGACAAAGATAGGACATTCACTGGGCCAAACAAATCCATATGAAGTAGTTGCAGAGGCTCAGTAATACTAGAAATTTCTTTGCTTTTATGCGATGCTCGCTTCGACTTTCCCATTTCACAGGCTTCACAGAGTCCTTTAGGAGCGAACTCCATTTGAGGTAGATCTCTCACCAATTCTCGCCTTGCGAGAGCATTCATCGTTTTGAAGTTTAAGTGAGATAGCTTTTTGTGCCATAACCAGCTTTCATCATCCGAAGCTTTGCTGTAGAAACAGGTGACCTCATTCTGATTTGCTGAATCCATGTCGGCAACAAAAAGATCTGCCTTTCGAACTCCTCTCAAAGCCAATGAACCTTCCTTGATGTGAGTAATTGATACACCTTTCTTGTTGAATACAATTTCGTAACCTTTGTCACAGAATTGACTAATACTCAACAGATTGTGCTTCAGTCCCTCAACATAGGAAATATCTTCAATGATGACATTACCAGTCTTCAGTTTGCCATATCCCTTTGTCACACCTATGCTGTCATCTCCAAAGGTAACATAAGGGCCAGCCTTCATAACCAACTCTGTAAGCAGGGACTTGTTTCCAGTCATATGCCTCGATGCTCCACTGTCTAGCACCCATATAACTTTATTTCTATTCTGCTTAATGCCCTGCAAAGACATATTGATTAGACGTTCTTCGGAACCCAACTTTGATTGGGCCCGGCTTTTCTATAAAATCGAGAATCAACAGATTTAACAACAGGAGATGCACTTTTCTTAACATTACTAGAGCTTTCGACTTTCTCCTTTCCTTTCACAGATTTGACAATCTTAGGAGAAGATTTGTCACTCCTATCTCTAGGAGGACTGACAGTCTTGGCTCTCACATGCTTCTTTTTGATGTTTGAACTAGCAACAGTATTTGAACATGACTGGCTAGATGCATTCATTAAATTCACAAAAGTTTGCATGATATTAAAAGTGCATGGCATACAATTAGGTTGACCACACTGTGCATGATTCTGATGCAGATTATTCATTGTGTGTGTGGCAGGCATGGCATGTGTAGCAGGAACATTTATGTTAGCTTTACATGCATAAGAAAGATGTTCAGTAGATTTACAGTGATAACATGCTTTCTTCATTCGTTCAGCCTTAACCTCTTTTATGCCTTGTTGTTTAACAGCCTTAGCTCCTATTCCTGCTCTAGATTCATCTCTAGGGTAATTGATTTTAACTTGTTTGATAGGAGTTATAGGTTGTGCTTTCTGGCGATCTTCCATCTCAATCTCATATCTAGCTATCAATTCAGTCTCTTCTTCTAAATGAGGAACAAGGTGTTTGTAGATAGGTTTGACAGATGATTTAAGAATACTAGGAATTTCCTTTTTAGGGTCACTGGAGCTAGGGTCGAAAGGTCTCTTTCCTTCTTTCTTAGAAAGGTCAGAATAGTCAAGTCCTATACCTACTCCAGTTATCTTCTTAAATACTTCATTATCTACACACACTTTACTAGCAGCTAGTTTGTAAGCTTCGCATTTAGTTTCTAACTCAGCTAGTTTGTTCCTAAGACATGCTTCTATTTCTTCCTTAAGGATGAGCTTGTGTTCCAAAGATTTTATAAAGTCTCTTAGGGAAGTATCTACAGTGCAAGCAGCTTCTAGCTCTTCCACTTTTGCCTCAAGCATTCTGCTTTTAGCGACAAGTGTTTTCTGTTCCTTTTGAGAAGTGTCTAGGCTTTTGCACAACATATAGATCTCTTCGCTAAGAGCCCCGTTCTGTTCCTTATACTCATCAATAGACATTTCTACTTTAAGGGACAGAATTGGTACCTCTGGTTCCTCTGATGTCTCAGCCATGAGCGCAAAGTTTGCTACATGAGTAACATCTTCCTCATCTGAATCATCCCAAGCTCTTCCTTCTGTTACTAATAAAGCTCTTTTTCCATGTCTTTCCTTCACCAGCGATTCATACTTGCTTTTGAGGGCTTCATATGTTTCTTTTGGATAAGTCTGTTTAGGCTTCTTGCAGTCCGTAGCAAAATGTCCAGCTTCACCACAGTTATAGCATTTGAACTTCATTTTGAAATCCAACGGAGATTTGTAGCTGGTACTCTTGCCTTTACCTTTGAAGCCTGATGAACTACCACCACCCTTAGCAGCTCGATAGTAAGATGAAGAATTTCTCTGTGGTCGGTTGCTCTTTCTGAATCTCATGTTGCTGAACTTCCTTGCCATGTATGCCACGACACTATCGTCCATGTTGTCCAGCTCTTCTTGGGTGAAGTAGTCATCATCACTGTTAGATGTGCACTCGTCATCATTTTCAACTTGATGTGGTGCAGGTGATGATTTAGGCTTTTCTGCAATCATTGCCTTCTTAGACTCTTCCTCATCAGCAACTAATCCTGATGCAGTTTCTTTTCCTTTTGAATCATTGTCCCATGCTTGATCTTGAAGAGTTTCCAGCTCATAGGTCTTTAATATCCCATAATATTCCTCCAGAGAAGTTGTATGCATATCTCTGGTTTCTCTTATTGCGTAGACCCTATGTTCAATGCTCTTTGGCTGGTTCCTCAGATATCTCGTATTGGTCTAGGGTTTAGGGTTTAGGGTTTAGGGTTTAGGGTTTAGGGTTTAGGGTTTAGGGTTTAGGGTTTAGGGTTTAGGGTTTAGGGGTTAGGGTTTAGGGTTTAGGGTTTAGGGTTTAGGGGTTAGGGTTTAGGGTTTAGGGTTTAGGGTTTAGGGTTTAGGGTTTGGGGTTTAGGGTTTAGGGTTTAGGGTTTAGGGTTTAGGGTTTAGGGTTTAGGGTTTAGGGTTTTTTTTTTTTTGGTAAATGAGGACGGCACCTCAGCAAAAAATATATATCAGAAAAAAAAATATGTACAAAACAAGAGATAAAATCCCTTGTCCAAAGGATCCCAACGGAACAAGCTCCAAGGAATCAACCAAATAAAAAACAAAACAAACCCACAAAATAAAAACACAATCTCCACCCAGCTCAATAAGCCCAGCCCACTAAACCAAAACAGAAACAAACCAGGCCAAACGAACCCAGCCCAATAGGAGAGCTCAAGAAACCAGTCCAACACCGACAACAAACACTCTACACCAATCTTCAAAACCACCAGAACAAACCCAATCAAACTCAAACCAGTAGGCCTTAAAAGCTTATACTCACCAAAGCCAATAACACTCCAGTCACATCTACACAGAAACATCCGCAACTTCAAAGAAATCCCACTAAAAACACCCTCTCTAATCCACCCCATACTAACCTTCACTACAATCAGATAAATAAACCAATTCTCCCGAAGCCAGGAAGTTAAATCATCGAACATACACCACTTCAAAACAAACCAGCAACAAAATATTCCTGGATCCCAGATGAAGCAGCAAACCATACAAGAAAACTTCACTACTAACAAAATAAAAAGCAACACCATCACAACCTTCTGATTCAATCTCCCCACACCTAAATCACTAGACAAAACAGACAAATCACAACCAAAGCAAGAATACCACCAAAACACCTTCAAACCCCACCACTCGTTAAAAGGCCCCATCCAAAACCAAAACATTAACATTCTTTTGGATTGAAGGAAGCTCCCAGGCAATATTCCACATCTTAAGAGTAGAAACCACCCTACTTGAAATCCGAATTTTTAACCCCATAATTTTCATACGGACAGAATCCACAATCAAACTAATCACCTGACGAGACGATCTGAAATTATTTTGGAATAACCTCAGATTTCGCTCTTGCCAAAGAAAATACACTAAACTCCCCAACACTACCTTATTAATTACATTCTTCAAGGACTTTCCTTTCCAATGCTCAGACCCATAACCCACCAGATCCATCCAACCTAAGTTTCGAGGAAAATCCACTCCCAGCTGCAAAAAATAATCTCTAACCTCTATACAAAAGCAGCATTCAAAAAACAGATGATTAACCGAGTCTGGCTGCTGGTTACAAAAAGCACAACTCGAATTACCAACCACTTGCCAAACTTGCATTCTATCCTGGGTAAGAAGCTTGCCACGAATAGCTAACCACAGAATAAAAGAGTGCTTTGGGATAGAATTTGAGAACCAAACCAGATTACTCCAGGACACCTTAGGATGGGCATCTCTAAAATCATCCCACACAAGACTCGACTTAAATCCAGACTTTCTTCCTGACCCAGAACACCAGAAAATTTTATCCTCTCGCCCCTCATTAATATAAATCCTCACATCTCTAAGTTCAGGCCAAAAAACAAGCAAACCCTCCGGGAAAATCACTTGCCCATCAACTACAAAATCAGCAACTTTAGCCATACCACACGAACCCATATTCATGATATCTCGAGAGGAGACTCGAGAACAAAGAGGAGAATTTAAGACCCAATTATCATACCAAAAATAAGTATCAGACCCATTTCCAACCTCAGTCTTAAAGAATTTTCGAAAACTTTCTCTAATACTTAAAATACGCTTCCAACTGATGGACGAGTCCCAAGCAACCTTCAACTGCCAGAAATTCCTACCTTTTAACCTATAGGTATGCACCCATTTCACCCACAAAGAATCCCTCTGAGTAACAATACTCCAAATGTGAAAAGCCATGAGAGTCTTATTCCAGGTCCTTAACGGACGAATTCCCAACCCCCCCTCATCTCTAGGCATACAAACATCATACCAGGAAACTTTAGAACGACCTTGAATCATCTCCGTACCACCCCAAATGAAATTCCTGACCAATTTCTCTATCGCATTAGAAACCGAAACTGGAAGAATAAACACTGAACTCCAATACACTTGCATCGACATAAGAACTGAAAGAGCTAACTGCATCCTCCCCGCATAGGTGAGCCAGTTATTTTGCCAGGCCTGAATCTGTCTCTTCACTTGATCAATCAAAGGAAGGCAATCAGCATGCCAGAGCCTGGTAGTGACCAAAGGGACCCCAAGATACTTCACAGGCAGCGACCCCAACTCAAACCTCATTATATTATTAATTAACATAATATTATCCTCCGAGACATGACAAAAGAAAGCACTGCTCTTCTCCTCATTAGGCCATAACCCCGAAGCGGAACCAAATTCATCTAAAGAATCTTTTAAAATTTGGACCGACCAGGGGTCTCCATGGGAGAACAAAAAAAGATCATCCGCAAAATAGAGATGAGAAATTCCCAACTTCTCACACTTATCATGGAACTTAAACAACCCATCCTCTGAAATTCTCTTCTTAATCATAATAGAAAGAACTTGCATTACCAAAGTAAACAAGTAAGGGGACAAAGGATCCCCTTGGCGGAGACCCTTTTCAGCCTTGAAAAAACCATGAGTTTCCCCATTAACAATGACAGAATAACAAGGAGTAGAAACACATTCTTTAATCCAACCAACCATTTTATCCGGAAAACCAAATAATTGAAGAGCTGAAAACAAGAAATCCCAGTTGACACTATCATAAGCTTTCCGGATATCCACTTTAAACGCACACCTCGGCTTTCCCTCTTGACGATGATAATTACGAAAAAGCTCTTGTGTCAACAGAATGTTATCACTAATTCTCCTTCCAGGAATAAAAGCATTTTGGTTATCATCAACAACAGCATTAAGACAATCCTTAATCCTATTAGCCAAAATCTTAGAGACGCATTTATAAATCACATTACAAAGAGCAATTGGCCTAAACTCACTCACATTCATAGGCTGATCAACCTTTGGAATAAGCGCAATAAGCGTTGCATTAATCTCCTTCAGCATCTTTCCTGAATGAAAAAATTCCCTCACTGCATTACAAATATCCACTCCAATAACAGACCAAGCCTCTTTATAAAACTTAGCTGAAAAACCATCCGGACCCGAAGCCTTATCATCACCCATGGAAAAAATCACATCTTTAATTTCCCCATTCGAAACATCTCGAACCATAGAAACACACATGTCATCAGGAACTTTCTTATCAAAATAATCTACCAAATTATCAATTTTCTCCCCATCAACTCTAGTTCCCAGAAGTTTCTGATAAAACAAAATAAATTGCTGAATCATCAAGTCACCTTCAACTTCTATACCTTGATCATTAAGAATAGAAGAAATCCTGTTCCGGTTTCTCTTCACCTGCAAGCTTTTGTGAAAGAATTTATTATTTTGATCACCCACCTTAAGCCAATGAATTTTAGATTTCTGTTTAAGCATTCTTTCCTCTTCAAGAGAAGCCTCTCTATACTCTCTAGCCAACCGAACCTCCTCAGTTTTTAGCCCTTCATTAAAAGGGTCATAATCAAGAGCTAGCTGAATATTCTCGAGCGACATCTGCAAATCTTTAACCTTCACACAAAGGTTTCCACAAGCCTTAGCCTCAGAACGAAAAATAGGCTTAAGCCTTTTTAATTTCTGCACAACTCTGTACATAAGAAATCGCCCACTAGTATAATTCCACCCACTTCGAACCAAATCCAAAAATTTTTTACGATAAGCAAGAAAATTTTGGAATTTAAAAGAGGACCTTCTATGGCACCCAACCTGATTTCCAAACTCAAGAATAGCAGGGCTATGATCACTCGACTTAGGAGCAAGAAATCTAGCCTTAGAATACCGAAACTTTTGAAGAAAAGCACCATTAATTAAGACTCTGTCAAGCTTCCGAACCACCCCAACCCCTTGAGGACTACCAGCCCACGTAAAACGCATACCAGTAGAATGAAGATCCACCACTTCAATTTTGGAGATGCACCCACAAAATTCAGAAATAGCAGGGGAATGACCAATAATCCCACCAGCACTCTCCTCCTCCTTCAACATCGCATTAAAATCCCCCAATAAAACCCAGGGAAAATCACCTACTAAATTCTTGAACACTTCTAAAGAATGCCACAAATCACGACGCGGAACATGGTCATTTGCAGCATAAATAAAAGAACAGTAAAAGTGCTCTCCAGAACTTTTCTGCTTAACAAGGCAATGTATCACCTGATCCGTCTCAAATAAATGCATCACCTCAAAAAAATTAGGATCCCACCCAACCACAATCCTACAATTCTTAGCACAGCTCTCTACATTAGAAAACCATATCCAATGACGGAACATATTATTAAAAACTTTTCCAACTCTAGTTTTTGCAACTCGAGTCTCCAAAATACTACAAAGGCCAACTTTATTATCCCTCAGAAGCTCCTTCATTTCTTTAACCTTAAAAGATTGGTTAAAGCCCCTCACATTCCAACAAGAAATATTATTCATTAAAAGATTTGTTAAAATTACCTGCCTTCTTCACCTCTCCAGATTTTCCCCCAAAAACCTGTTCAATCACAAAAGCTTCTCGTTCAGCCTCTTCCTCATCAACATCTAAAACAGGACTAATCCCCTGAAGACTAACATCCCTCTTATCCTCCCCCATAAATTGAGCCATATCCTCCAAATCAGACTCCACCTCAACCTCAGAATTCAACTCACAACGATCCACCACATTAGAATTTAACTCCTTATTTCCCTTAATATTATAAAGAACATTATGTCCCTTTAAAGAAGAAACAAGATGAGATTCAGTCAAGTTCGAATGAAGAAGACCTCCTTGCAAATTCACCTTATTAGCTACTTCAGTACCTATCCTCCTATGACTAACATTTTCTCCAGGTTCATCCACAACCACTCGCGAAGTAATATTCTCCAAATTATCTAATAAATTACTTGACAAAACACCAAATTTATTCCCCTGAAGAACTCCCTTCACATTCTCACTTCCTGATCCCGTTTTTACCCCCGATGTCTCCCCTTTAAACCCCTTATTATCTCTACCTTGAACCTCCTTTACCAATCTACTACTAGAGACATAATTAAACTTCGAATTTTTCTTTAAAGAAACTCCCATATTTCTAGTCCCTTGACCAAAAGATCCGTGAGACTTATACCCTTGATTATATCCACCATTTTGAACTTGACCATTCTGATTATGCATTTTACCTTTTCCTTTACGCTGCACAACTGTAAACTCTTCCTTCTCCTGCACCAACTTTTTATTATCTAAATCCTCTCTTATCTTCTTCTCATTCCTAGCAATACAAACTGGGCAGTTATGCACACTATGACCAAAAATGGAGCATTGAGCACACCAAGAAGGCCTCCACGGATACTCCACTCTCACTGTAACCTCAATAGGATCTACACCATCCTCATTAGGGATAATAACAGTTAAGTGGTCAGGCAAAGGTTTATTAGCATCCACCTCAATTAACAATTTCGCAAAACTTAAGCGACCCGATGCCTCTCTACACATCCTTTCTGTCAACCCATCCGCCATTAGGATATTCCCCACTCCACTGCCTATACGGCTCAGCCCTGCTACATTCCAGAATTGAAGAGGGACACTAAACAACTTCACCCATAAAGGGATAGTTTTAGGGACCCTTTTGGAGAGGATCAATTGGGAATGCCACCTCTGCATAATTAAAGGCTTTCCTTCAATCATACACGCATCATCTTCAAGCACATCCATCAAATCATCCTCAAATTCAAACTTAAAAAAGAAAAAACCTTCATCATTCATAATAATCTCCTTCAGCCCTCTATTCCCCCACCTCCTATTAGCATGAAACTCCATAGTGTGAAAAGCTACTCTTTTCTCAAAGAAGTACCCAACAATACAATTTTCCCAAGCTTTCCGACCTTGAATGTCCACACTAAGAGGAGGACGAATCACCACTCTCCCTTCATCAAATTCTGGGCAATGATACTCAAACTTTAATCTCTCAAAATTTGCTTTCGATTTAAACATCTCAGCCCAGCGCTTACCGTGAATTTCAGACTCAGCCTTATCCTCTACAACAAACTCAGAATTTTCCTGAATCTTAAACCGATCTCCAATAATCTCCTCCTCCCTCACAGCTCTCCCCTCATTCCCAACATCTACAGTACCAGTATCCACCTTTCGATCCCCCAAATTAGGATCAATACTATTCGACCGAACAGTAATACCTTTTTTCAAGTTAACTGAATCAATCGCATCTCCATCATAACTTTGATTACCACAATCCTCCATCAGAACATCATCAGATCTTTTACCCAGCAACGCCTCATTCGAACAATCTTTATTATTCAAATCCTGACCTTCTTTTTCCTCCTTCATCCGAGCCGCCTCATTCAGAATCGCATTCCTTTGGTGACTATCCATTACTACTACATTCTGGGTAGACTTCTTGTGCGATTTTGATGTCGCCCCAAGAGATCTAATCCCATCCTTCGATGAAAATTAAGTTTTGCCAACATCATTTTTTTGATTTTTACTATTAGGACGATTAAAAGATTGGGGTGGATTCATTTCAGATGTAATTAACAAGAAAATCAGAAGAAAAAGAATCAAAATTATGGATTTCTTAAGAAATCGCCAGAAAAGGAACAGGGGGGCTAGAGAGAAAACGTAACATTAGAAATGAATGGGGGTTAGGGTTTAGGGTTTAGGGTTTAGGGTTTAGGGTTTAGGGTTTAGGGTTTAGGGTTTAGGGTTTAGGGTTTAGGGTTTTAGGGTTTAGGGTTTAGGGTTTAGGGTTTTAGGGTTTAGGGTTTAGGGTTTAGGGTTTAGGGTTTTAGGGTTTAGGGTTTAGGGGTTTAGGGTTTAGGATTTAGGGTTTAGGGTTTAGGGTTTAGGGTTTAGGGTTTAGGGTTTAGGGTTTAGGGTTTAGGGTTTAGGGTTTAGGGTTTAGGGTTTAGGGTTTAGGGTTTAGGGTTTAGGGTTTAGGGTTTAGGGTTTAGGGTTTAGGGTTTAGGGTTTAGGGTTTAGGGTTTAGGGTTTAGGGTTTAGGGTTTAGGGTTTAGGGTTTAGGGTTTTTTAGGGTTTAGGGTTTAGGGTTTTTTAGGGTTTAGGGTTTAGGGTTTTTTAGGGTTTAGGGTTTAGGGTTTAGGGTTTAGGGTTTAGGGTTTAGGGTTTAGGGTTTAGGGTTTAGGGTTTAGGGGTTAGGGTTTAGGGTTTAGGGTTTAGGGTTTAGGGGTTAGGGTTTAGGGTTTAGGGTTTAGGGTTTGGGGTTTAGGGTTTAGGGTTTAGGGTTTAGGGTTTAGGGTTTAGGGTTTTTTTTTTTTTGGTAAATGAGGACGGCACCTCAGCAAAAAATATATATCAGAAAAAAAAATATGTACAAAACAAGAGATAAAATCCCTTGTCCAAAGGATCCCAACGGAACAAGCTCCAAGGAATCAACCAAATAAAAAACAAAACAAACCCACAAAATAAAAACACAATCTCCACCCAGCTCAATAAGCCCAGCCCACTAAACCAAAACAGAAACAAACCAGGCCAAACGAACCCAGCCCAATAGGAGAGCTCAAGAAACCAGTCCAACACCGACAACAAACACTCTACACCAATCTTCAAAACCACCAGAACAAACCCAATCAAACTCAAACCAGTAGGCCTTAAAAGCTTATACTCACCAAAGCCAATAACACTCCAGTCACATCTACACAGAAACATCCGCAACTTCAAAGAAATCCCACTAAAAACACCCTCTCTAATCCACCCCATACTAACCTTCACTACAATCAGATAAATAAACCAATTCTCCCGAAGCCAGGAAGTTAAATCATCGAACATACACCACTTCAAAACAAACCAGCAACAAAATATTCCTGGATCCCAGATGAAGCAGCAAACCATACAAGAAAACTTCACTACTAACAAAATAAAAAGCAACACCATCACAACCTTCTGATTCAATCTCCCCACACCTAAATCACTAGACAAAACAGACAAATCACAACCAAAGCAAGAATACCACCAAAACACCTTCAAACCCCACCACTCGTTAAAAGGCCCCATCCAAAACCAAAACATTAACATTCTTTTGGATTGAAGGAAGCTCCCAGGCAATATTCCACATCTTAAGAGTAGAAACCACCCTACTTGAAATCCGAATTTTTAACCCCATAATTTTCATACGGACAGAATCCACAATCAAACTAATCACCTGACGAGACGATCTGAAATTATTTTGGAATAACCTCAGATTTCGCTCTTGCCAAAGAAAATACACTAAACTCCCCAACACTACCTTATTAATTACATTCTTCAAGGACTTTCCTTTCCAATGCTCAGACCCATAACCCACCAGATCCATCCAACCTAAGTTTCGAGGAAAATCCACTCCCAGCTGCAAAAAATAATCTCTAACCTCTATACAAAAGCAGCATTCAAAAAACAGATGATTAACCGAGTCTGGCTGCTGGTTACAAAAAGCACAACTCGAATTACCAACCACTTGCCAAACTTGCATTCTATCCTGGGTAAGAAGCTTGCCACGAATAGCTAACCACAGAATAAAAGAGTGCTTTGGGATAGAATTTGAGAACCAAACCAGATTACTCCAGGACACCTTAGGATGGGCATCTCTAAAATCATCCCACACAAGACTCGACTTAAATCCAGACTTTCTTCCTGACCCAGAACACCAGAAAATTTTATCCTCTCGCCCCTCATTAATATAAATCCTCACATCTCTAAGTTCAGGCCAAAAAACAAGCAAACCCTCCGGGAAAATCACTTGCCCATCAACTACAAAATCAGCAACTTTAGCCATACCACACGAACCCATATTCATGATATCTCGAGAGGAGACTCGAGAACAAAGAGGAGAATTTAAGACCCAATTATCATACCAAAAATAAGTATCAGACCCATTTCCAACCTCAGTCTTAAAGAATTTTCGAAAACTTTCTCTAATACTTAAAATACGCTTCCAACTGATGGACGAGTCCCAAGCAACCTTCAACTGCCAGAAATTCCTACCTTTTAACCTATAGGTATGCACCCATTTCACCCACAAAGAATCCCTCTGAGTAACAATACTCCAAATGTGAAAAGCCATGAGAGTCTTATTCCAGGTCCTTAACGGACGAATTCCCAACCCCCCCTCATCTCTAGGCATACAAACATCATACCAGGAAACTTTAGAACGACCTTGAATCATCTCCGTACCACCCCAAATGAAATTCCTGACCAATTTCTCTATCGCATTAGAAACCGAAACTGGAAGAATAAACACTGAACTCCAATACACTTGCATCGACATAAGAACTGAAAGAGCTAACTGCATCCTCCCCGCATAGGTGAGCCAGTTATTTTGCCAGGCCTGAATCTGTCTCTTCACTTGATCAATCAAAGGAAGGCAATCAGCATGCCAGAGCCTGGTAGTGACCAAAGGGACCCCAAGATACTTCACAGGCAGCGACCCCAACTCAAACCTCATTATATTATTAATTAACATAATATTATCCTCCGAGACATGACAAAAGAAAGCACTGCTCTTCTCCTCATTAGGCCATAACCCCGAAGCGGAACCAAATTCATCTAAAGAATCTTTTAAAATTTGGACCGACCAGGGGTCTCCATGGGAGAACAAAAAAAGATCATCCGCAAAATAGAGATGAGAAATTCCCAACTTCTCACACTTATCATGGAACTTAAACAACCCATCCTCTGAAATTCTCTTCTTAATCATAATAGAAAGAACTTGCATTACCAAAGTAAACAAGTAAGGGGACAAAGGATCCCCTTGGCGGAGACCCTTTTCAGCCTTGAAAAAACCATGAGTTTCCCCATTAACAATGACAGAATAACAAGGAGTAGAAACACATTCTTTAATCCAACCAACCATTTTATCCGGAAAACCAAATAATTGAAGAGCTGAAAACAAGAAATCCCAGTTGACACTATCATAAGCTTTCCGGATATCCACTTTAAACGCACACCTCGGCTTTCCCTCTTGACGATGATAATTACGAAAAAGCTCTTGTGTCAACAGAATGTTATCACTAATTCTCCTTCCAGGAATAAAAGCATTTTGGTTATCATCAACAACAGCATTAAGACAATCCTTAATCCTATTAGCCAAAATCTTAGAGACGCATTTATAAATCACATTACAAAGAGCAATTGGCCTAAACTCACTCACATTCATAGGCTGATCAACCTTTGGAATAAGCGCAATAAGCGTTGCATTAATCTCCTTCAGCATCTTTCCTGAATGAAAAAATTCCCTCACTGCATTACAAATATCCACTCCAATAACAGACCAAGCCTCTTTATAAAACTTAGCTGAAAAACCATCCGGACCCGAAGCCTTATCATCACCCATGGAAAAAATCACATCTTTAATTTCCCCATTCGAAACATCTCGAACCATAGAAACACACATGTCATCAGGAACTTTCTTATCAAAATAATCTACCAAATTATCAATTTTCTCCCCATCAACTCTAGTTCCCAGAAGTTTCTGATAAAACAAAATAAATTGCTGAATCATCAAGTCACCTTCAACTTCTATACCTTGATCATTAAGAATAGAAGAAATCCTGTTCCGGTTTCTCTTCACCTGCAAGCTTTTGTGAAAGAATTTATTATTTTGATCACCCACCTTAAGCCAATGAATTTTAGATTTCTGTTTAAGCATTCTTTCCTCTTCAAGAGAAGCCTCTCTATACTCTCTAGCCAACCGAACCTCCTCAGTTTTTAGCCCTTCATTAAAAGGGTCATAATCAAGAGCTAGCTGAATATTCTCGAGCGACATCTGCAAATCTTTAACCTTCACACAAAGGTTTCCACAAGCCTTAGCCTCAGAACGAAAAATAGGCTTAAGCCTTTTTAATTTCTGCACAACTCTGTACATAAGAAATCGCCCACTAGTATAATTCCACCCACTTCGAACCAAATCCAAAAATTTTTTACGATAAGCAAGAAAATTTTGGAATTTAAAAGAGGACCTTCTATGGCACCCAACCTGATTTCCAAACTCAAGAATAGCAGGGCTATGATCACTCGACTTAGGAGCAAGAAATCTAGCCTTAGAATACCGAAACTTTTGAAGAAAAGCACCATTAATTAAGACTCTGTCAAGCTTCCGAACCACCCCAACCCCTTGAGGACTACCAGCCCACGTAAAACGCATACCAGTAGAATGAAGATCCACCACTTCAATTTTGGAGATGCACCCACAAAATTCAGAAATAGCAGGGGAATGACCAATAATCCCACCAGCACTCTCCTCCTCCTTCAACATCGCATTAAAATCCCCCAATAAAACCCAGGGAAAATCACCTACTAAATTCTTGAACACTTCTAAAGAATGCCACAAATCACGACGCGGAACATGGTCATTTGCAGCATAAATAAAAGAACAGTAAAAGTGCTCTCCAGAACTTTTCTGCTTAACAAGGCAATGTATCACCTGATCCGTCTCAAATAAATGCATCACCTCAAAAAAATTAGGATCCCACCCAACCACAATCCTACAATTCTTAGCACAGCTCTCTACATTAGAAAACCATATCCAATGACGGAACATATTATTAAAAACTTTTCCAACTCTAGTTTTTGCAACTCGAGTCTCCAAAATACTACAAAGGCCAACTTTATTATCCCTCAGAAGCTCCTTCATTTCTTTAACCTTAAAAGATTGGTTAAAGCCCCTCACATTCCAACAAGAAATATTATTCATTAAAAGATTTGTTAAAATTACCTGCCTTCTTCACCTCTCCAGATTTTCCCCCAAAAACCTGTTCAATCACAAAAGCTTCTCGTTCAGCCTCTTCCTCATCAACATCTAAAACAGGACTAATCCCCTGAAGACTAACATCCCTCTTATCCTCCCCCATAAATTGAGCCATATCCTCCAAATCAGACTCCACCTCAACCTCAGAATTCAACTCACAACGATCCACCACATTAGAATTTAACTCCTTATTTCCCTTAATATTATAAAGAACATTATGTCCCTTTAAAGAAGAAACAAGATGAGATTCAGTCAAGTTCGAATGAAGAAGACCTCCTTGCAAATTCACCTTATTAGCTACTTCAGTACCTATCCTCCTATGACTAACATTTTCTCCAGGTTCATCCACAACCACTCGCGAAGTAATATTCTCCAAATTATCTAATAAATTACTTGACAAAACACCAAATTTATTCCCCTGAAGAACTCCCTTCACATTCTCACTTCCTGATCCCGTTTTTACCCCCGATGTCTCCCCTTTAAACCCCTTATTATCTCTACCTTGAACCTCCTTTACCAATCTACTACTAGAGACATAATTAAACTTCGAATTTTTCTTTAAAGAAACTCCCATATTTCTAGTCCCTTGACCAAAAGATCCGTGAGACTTATACCCTTGATTATATCCACCATTTTGAACTTGACCATTCTGATTATGCATTTTACCTTTTCCTTTACGCTGCACAACTGTAAACTCTTCCTTCTCCTGCACCAACTTTTTATTATCTAAATCCTCTCTTATCTTCTTCTCATTCCTAGCAATACAAACTGGGCAGTTATGCACACTATGACCAAAAATGGAGCATTGAGCACACCAAGAAGGC